>JACCIB010000616.1:0-114170 GCA_018906965.1 Philotrypesis tridentata
ATAAGTATAGTCATAGTTGGTGCTTTCATCATTTGACTATGTTGATTTTGCATGCTGCCATTTTTTTTCCTTCTTTTTGTTCATATAGTAGTTATCACTATCTTTAAAATGAAGATATCTTTGGAGTGCGGTACGATATTGAGACCACTTTTCGCGTTCATTTTTACAAGTAGATGAATTCAGTATATTGCTCATTTCAGCATCCAATCTGCTCATTACTGTCCCGGGTGTTGAACAGTCTTTAATATAGAATCACCACCATCACCACTTGCAAAAGCATTCTGAAGACGTTCAACAGTCTCATGTGGTACAAGCACCATCTTTCTAGCGTGCTCCATACTTACTTACTAATAATACTAGCTAATAATGTACCAATGATAGGACCTAATAATGCTGGTAAAAAGCCACCTCGCTGTACAATAATTCTCTTCTTTTTTGATAAACTAAGTGTAGGTGCTGCTAATTTTCGTAAGGTTTTCGCATGTTTTTGTAAGCGTGACTTATGATTCTTTCTCAATGGTACGTTTCCGCTCAACACGTTCAGGGCACACTCACAAGTATGACGCACCAGTCTCGAATCAGCAGTTTGCAAAAGTACCTTTCGCTGTTTATTATTAAAGTGAAACAGAGCCTTTAAAATAATAGCATCCTTGCGAGTAAAGAGATGTCTCTTAGAATGTTGAGCCATTACAGAGACACAACTGGAAGAAGGTTAGACGTATCACCACCTTTTATCTTCTTATTACGTGACACATAGACGTAGTGCTGGTCGTCATCCGGAAAGATATTGGTACGAAATCTACAGTTGTCTGGTGTGTTCTGTTTCAAATCCAAAAGAATATATCCATAAGGTCTTGAGGTGGCGTCCCAGTAAGCCTCTTGTAAAAATTTTGGATCTTTGGGGCACAATTGACGCGATAAATGTTGTATTTGTGATTTGTCGCGTAAATTTCTAAACAAAACAATATACTGTGCGTTTAAAGATCTATCGCGTTGACCTCTGCCTTGATGAAAGACGTTTTGTGTGATAAATATTACTGAGAGAGAATGATGGTGTGAGGCCTTCGAGAAAATGCCGACTATGCTACCACTTGACGATGATTCACGCATCAAGTCATCAATGACTACGAGTTTAGGTCTAGAATCACAGGCCCAGTCACTAGTCTGGGGAAGACCTTCACGAAATTCTACTTTCTTGCCTTGAAGCTCCATGAAACCTGGTTGCCACTCGGCCTAGTAGACTATAATTCTCTCGATTGGTGTGTCACATATAGAATCCAAATCTTTTAGAAATTTTTTTACAAATACTGTTTTACCACAACCTGTGGGACCACATAGCATAGACGTGAATGGATGCTTCCATCGCGTATCCATACCTTCTACTAATATAAGCTATGTCTTTTAGTCATTAAAAACCTACAAAAAGTATAAAAGAACTGTTGTTCCGTTCGACTAATCGCCTTTTAGATATATTTTAACGCCCTCTATGATTTATGTGGGGAATTAAATAGGACATACAGTATCAAAATAAAGTTGAAAACGCTTCAGTAGTTTTCATGTAAACACATTTATTGAAATTTTGACAGTTTCTCTAATTTTTGTACAAGTACAGGTGTAATAATCTTACTAGCTCGTTCAATCCTAAATTTAAATCGCTCTCTATCACGACCCACTTGCTCCCACTCTCCACGACGAGCAACTTTACATGCATATACCCACGTACACATCCAAAAAACTGTCACTTTTTCTTCAAAACGTACTCGCTTTTCCATTTTATTAAGATTACTCTTAAACAGTTGAAAATTCGATACCATTTTTATCACCTTTATAATTTAAAAAAAGCTGCAGTTTATTAACCTGTTCAGTCATAAGATCAAACAGCTCCGTATCCTTGATCAAAGCAGTGCTTACTCGAGAAGGCACAAAAATTTGAAATTCATCGTCTAATATAGCAACAATTTTTTAACTGTAGCGTGTCTTGACCAAATTGAGAAACGTTATCATGTATTGTCGGTCAACCTCCAATTCTTTGTTGGTAGGTACCCGTCACTGGCAATTTTATTCAAACCTTCTAAATCCATCTGAAAATATAACAGAAATATTAGCATTATTGATGGTATTATGTTAAAATAATACCGTGAATAATATACATACTTTTGTTAGAGTAGATGAAGCGGTCGCAATTCAGTAACTTCTCTCTTAAAGCTGAATAAATGTGTTGTCTCGAGCGGTCGTTTTCAACTAAATATATAGCTTATCCCTACTGCCAGTAACATTACCACCACCAGTATATTAATGCGTCATCTTGCACGCCCAATCAGCTTTATCGTAGAAGGGGAAGTAGTGAAGCGTAGCCAACAAGCTCTTTTCACAACACACGATCCTCGGGATCCTCGTGAGGGCATTCATCTTGTATCAATTCCTCGCAACACATTCGACACAAAGGAAATATTAATTTACCATGGGCTTTTACTGGGAGTAAAGGATGATATAGATTTTGTGGTGGTAGTATATCACACATAATCAAGCCATTCACTTGGGTGATATCTTTATGCACCCCTATTAACATTTCACATTTCTCCTGACCAACATAAATTTTTGGATGACCTACTGGATATTTCCCATACTTACAAATGAATGGATAAAGCGAACAGACGTCAACATACTTGATTTTTTCTTCTTCCTCTTTACACTCAAAGAGTTTGACTGTGTTACCAGTACGACCATCAAAAAATGCCTCTCTTGGATCAAGCGGTTTTCGTCTCACCACTGTCACATTTTCACGAACAAAACGGTATAGTTCTTCGTTTTGCGACATCTCGTTTTTAAACTGACATTCCCATTTTTCAATCACTTCATAATTGGCTGCACTTAGTTTTTTACTAATTGCTAACGTCCTCTCGTATCTATTATCCATCGTGACCCCACTTGTCAAATCACCGTCTCTATTTATTCTATAGCATTGGGGGCAACCATGCCAAAAACAACCATGAAATTGAAGGACAATGCTGCGATGCTCTTCATTGTCTCGCGGTGCACTTTATCCATCAACCACGATATTCTCGGGTAACCTTTTTTCTCGACCTCGTCCTGCATGCTCAATGCCGCGATTAAGAATCTTTTGCTCCATCCAAGACAACCAATGTAGAGCAATTTCAGATTGGTTATCTGTTAATCTATAACCACGAGCTGGTAAAATACCTATTTGATCCTTCTTTAAAAATTGTTTTCTAAATATTCGCATACAAGTTGAAGCTATGGTTGTGCATTCGGTAAAGGGATCCACGTTGAACTTCATAAACGTTTTACGAAAAGCAATACATGCTAGTCTCAAAATTGTTACATCTTGTTTGCAGTATTTCAAAAACTCTCTTTGAAAATTGAAGATATATCCTTGCTGCACTTGTTCATCATACCATTTCAAAAATTTCACTCTCTCATTGCTACTCATTGTGTTTGGTGCATAGGATTCTAGAGGTGGTAGAGGACCTTCGTAATCCTGGTTTTCTGGTGTGTTGAACAAGTGTGGAAAAACACCTTTCTCCATTTCAGATACATCGTAGGCTTTGGGTAGACTGCTCAAAGGCATGTGGAAGTAATTTAAACTATCGATAAACTTTGTATGATGAATTTCTAATAAAATAATTTTTGATCCATTCATAATTACCGATAGCATGTCATGACCTTCCTTGAATTTTTTTTCTACAATGTACTTGAATATGAATTGCACATCGAACCCTTGTGAATTGTGTGCTATGCATACGATCTGGTTAAAATTTTTTCTTGGCGCTAATGCAAGATCGACAAGTTGTTTTACAGAGTCTTGAACGAACACGTATTCACGAACACCACACATTATACATCTAATTGAACAATCTTCATCCTCAATACAGTATGTACATACTTGTCGTACTATGCACAAATTTGGAACGTGCATTTTTTTCTCTTCGTCGCCAAGTACAGACAGGGTTTACTGAGTTTCAAAATCGTAAAATAAAAATAAGTTCGCTTTCTTTTCTTGTATCTGATTGATAGGTTGTACGTAACACAGGTGTCTAGTAGGCATTCGTAATTTACAAGTTGTACAAAAAGAAACACCACACTTGTGCGGTTCACTAGGTTTTATTCTAATTATTTTAAAACATGATTGACAAAGTTTTACTTTACTACAGACATTACTTTGTTATTATATAAGTCTTTTTTAAGATGATTTTGTAAACAGGTATCACCAAAAAATAATCTTAAACAGTCATTGCATTTTTTTAGTGTTTCTCCGATGATACACGGTGGTGATGACATACACTTATAACACTTGTTTTTACATCTATGATCTTGCGTGTGCCAATAACTTTTATTGCATGGCACACAATAACCCTGGCTACCAGTAGCACCAACAAGATTCAAAATAGGTTGATAATGATTTGCTCGCTCATAATACATTATTCGTAATACATAAAGTATACTACCATAAATTTGGTTGACGACTGGTGTACCGTCATAATTAGGTGGTGTGCAACGTCCAAATATTGAAAAATTATAAACTACGATCGCTGCTCCGTGCATTGCAAAGAAATCTTGAAACTTGTCTATTTCCGTAAGACCACAGCCTTCATCTGGTACTTGGACATTAGCTAAGTTCATAAGTTCTTTGGCAGCATTCTTTTGAAAGGGTGTTCTGCTTTCTGGAACTTTATTACAATAATCATGAAGCTGCCCAGTACGTATTTGTTCTCTCACTGCGTAGGCATAAACAGCAGCTAAACTTCGCGGCAGACAAAGATTGTCATGATTTGTAATTGTCAATATAGATTTTTTATTCAGCGATTCCTCGGTTAGACGCACTCGTCCCTGACCAACTACACTTTCAACCACAGCGGAATTAACTGATAATCTTTCACCTGTATTAATTCCACCCGCACTTTGCACAGCACTGTATAGCAAACTCCAAAGATCTTCAATACGAAAATCTCGTATGGATCTAAATGACATCCAAATAGGACCATGATTGAACCGCTCGGAATTGATAGTTATCCCAATAAAGTCAGTTGGTACACCTCTTCCAGAAAGCTGTCGATGAAGATCTTGTACACATCCTTCCAACCAGGTGTAAGAGTTTACATTCATTGGTGTTTCTGGTATAATTCCGACAATCTCTCTCCCCTCGTATACAAATCGTCGATATAAGCGGGCCGCTTCGCTTTCGACTACAAATCTAGGTTGTTCTGCTCCTTCACCATTATGTAAAGAAGCACCTGTAATTTAATCGTATTTCAATATATAAATTAGATAAATGTTGCAATTATTTTTAGTACACATACCCTCTTCATCAGCTATAATAGTCTTATCACTGTTACTATCATCACTACTACTACTGATTAGTCTTGCTCGCTTACGTCTCCTAGAGATGGGTAACGATGATTCTGCAGCTATGGTATCAAAGTGTGCATTTACATAATATATTGCAGAAAAATATATAAATCTTTGTAAATGCAAACTTAATACTTACAACTATCTGATGGCGGTAGATGTTGAGCAGGTGCTCGAGTTTCAGCTCTTATTGATTGCTCTGTAACTAAAGTATTAGAGCGTGCCTTATAAATTATATATTTGAAAGATATATAAAAACTTATACAGACAAGCTTAATACTTACGGCCATTTAATGATGAACTCTGACTATGAGGTTCCAAAAGGTGATGATGTTGTGCTGACGTTGACGGTATAGTATGTAGCTGTTGCACATCGCATGCTAATATCACATCGTCACCCACGGTATCACCCATCATTTCATTAACCACTAAGAAAAAAGAGAAAAACTTGCAACTTTGAAGCTTTTAAATATCGTCTCAATACTTACAATGTTTTCGCAACATTCTACGTGCTAGCGGATGATTGTCATCATTACGTTGTCTTATTGTACGCAATGCTATAGATATTACATCTGGATTCTTGAATAGGCCAAGTGTAAACATATAATACATTGTACCTATTCTACAATGTAACAGAAGAAAATGCAACTTTTTGCACAAAACTTCTTTTGATTGTTGCGCTAAGTCTGAAGCCCATACTGTACCGCAAATAGTAGTAATGTACGGGTCTCGCATTTTTGCAAAACTTAATGCTTCCAGCAAAACTTGGACTAAATGGGCTACAGTTGCTCTGAACATTGTTGCGATAATAGCGCACTCCGAAAAGAAACTGTTGAGATGATGTATCAAGGCAGCTTCTTTTATACTGTGTCGCCACAGCATACGTGATGGAGTATTAAAGCTCTACCCTTTTCGCTGATTCTGCTGATAGTCACACATCATATATGGTCTCTAAAAGACCCACATACAATTTCTCTTTTTGCTGATACTTGTGGGAAGAAAATCTTTCTTTCACAAAGATGTAACGGTACCAGTTGGTTAGTCATATACATCTGCATATTACTCTTCTTAGAATAAAAGAGCATCGGTAGAAAGCAGATATTACGCTGACAATCAAGATGCTTTGGTTACCGGCGAAAAAGATTCGTTAGTCTAATTATGAGTCACACTCATCCCATGTGAATAAAACTTCACGGAGAAAGAAGTTTCTCGGAATGACGTATTGTGTGGAAGCTGATACCCTCTCGACCACGTGTGGTGGCGAGAACGCTTTTCTCGCGATGCTTGCGTTGCAGAGTGATAACACTGCATCCAAGGAGCTGTCTTTAGAGATGTCCACAGTTCACAAAATGCCTTCAAGCGACGAACAGCCATCAACTCCTACGGTAACCGACGAAGCCCACGAGCGTGGTGATGGTGCTGTAGTGCCTGTCGGTAGTGCGCGTATCGCCCAGTGGATATATTACTGCAACATCGTCTTGTCGCTCGCCATATTCAGGAATACCCGATTGGCTGCTTAATCGGCTACAGTGCTGTCTCGGCAGAGTTATTATTGTGGCCGAACCACTTTCGATTTTATTCATGGTTCCGGCAACCTTTCGAGCGTGTCAAAAGAATTTACAATGTGGAATCAGATGTTGAGTGGTTCGATAGAAACTTAAAAACTATCAAGTTAAGAGACGGTAGGAAACCGACTTTTGTGGCGCTGTACCTGACAGCGACACATTTTTGTATTCTCGTACGCGAGAATATTAGAAAAAGAGAACGCCGATTGAAAAAGCGCTTTATTTATTAAAAGCGTAAATGTGATATTATGAAAATTTTTCAAATTTTTCAAATTTTGAAAATTTTGAACATTATGAAAATTTTGGAAATTTCGAAAAAATAAAATTTTTGAAAGTTCTGAAGAAGTGAAAAGTTTGATAATTTTAAAAAATAGAATTTTTAAAAATTCAAAATTTTGAAAATTGAGGAAAAATGATACATTTTGTAAAAATATTATTGATGATTCATCATTGATATTTTTTAATAGAATATATCAAGAGTACAGTGCTTATAGAAGATCCCACGGATCTTCATACAAATGCACGATTCAGCATCTTTGCAGCGGCGACATGAGACACCGCTGGAATGCGCCGCAGAGATGCATTTTAATTATACGGCAATGTGTCAGTCTGTATCCGGTCAGCAGCGCATCAACAACGTTTTTACAGCTTATACAATGCGTATGTTAAGTGTTTCTTGTGCTGACGCGGAGTGTCTCAAAAAAATGTAAAGTATTTTGGACAGCAGTTCTGAGAGCGAGGAAGAGAATATCATCATCGATGTCGAATATTGCAGCGATGAGGAGATTCCATGTGTCATCAATAATCTCCTCAGAACAGCGAGGAAAGTGTTGTGAATTTAGTCAGTGACACCGAGGACGAGAGCGAGGAAGAGAATATCATCACCGATGTCGAATATTGCAGCGATGAGGAGATTCCATGTGCCATCAATAATTCTCCTCAGAAAAGCGAGGAAAGTGTTGTGAATTCAGACAGTGACACCGAGGACGAGATTATTGACATTGAGAATGTCAGTGAGGAAGGTGTGCCGTTTAGCGACACCGAAGTCGACATGATCAACATTTTAAATAAAAGCCGCGCAGACTCGCCGTTCAGTGAGACGGAGTGTGAGATGCTAAAAATATTAAAAGACTTTCAGAATACTAGCACCGACGATGAAGAAGATTTTCACGGTTTCAAACCGCCCAAAAAGTTGACGGAGCCGTTTGTGATTAATAAAAAAATAAGGAAGCTGCCCATCCGTCGGGGTGAACCTTGCGACTTCTGTACAACTAAATTTTACCTGCAGAGTCGCAAGAAGAGCAATTCTTGGCGATACTGTCGAAGATGCAGGTGCTGGGCTTGCCCCAAATGTGTCAAAGACTGGCCATGCTTGTGCCCATTTCGACGCGTTTAAACACGCATAAACTTGTGTGTATGTGCGTGTGTATGTATGTGTATGTGCGTGTGTGTATGTGTGACTGTAGTGAAATAGCAGATTGGCAGGAAAATCGAGCATTCTCGATAAACAAACGGCAATTATGGGTGATTTTGGAAAATCGACCAGATCCTTCACATAAATATTTGGGTAAGAATTTTAGTATCTTTTTAATTTTCAAGCTTGTAAACATAGATTGACTGGTGGAATTAAACTAAAAAAGATATCTAGTTAATCACTAAGAAAGTGATATCTAAAATATGCTCTATTGAAAAGTTGAAAAAAAGAGAAAATCATAAATCTCTTTATAGCACGTGTACTTATAGCTTTAAATACTTGTTCATTCGATAAAACGTTTAGAAACTAATTGAAATACGCAAGCTTCTTTCTATATAGTGTCTGATTTAAGCAGTAAAATCAATGTAATGATTTAAAGGTTATGCTTATTCTATAAAATGCTCGAATAATGTGAGAAAAAACGTTTCATCACAAACTAGTTCTTGAGCATTTTTCATAGCCATTTTCTAGTTTTCAGGCATTTTAAGTATTACAATTTCTACCAGGGAGTCAGCGTTGATAAGACGCTGGCTGGCTCTCGCGCGCAACAAACGTGTACGCGGTCCCGTCGAAAAGCGCATTTCGCTATGCTTTGATTCTCGCTTATTGCGAGAACCAAAACATAGCGATGCACAGATGTATTTAATTTCTTATTCTTCTCTCTCTCTCTCTCGAGAAGAAAAGGAATAAGAAATTAATGTTACATCTTGTCGTGCGCGAAAAAACAGAGTCAGCGTTGATAAGGCGCTGCCTGGCTCTCGCGCGCGACAAGCGTGTATGCGGTGAGTCACCTCACCGCGTGAGAAAAAATTATGAGCCCTCGCTTTGACGAGTCACAGCAGATCCCCGGAGTGGGGGTTTGTTTTGACTCGCCAAAGCGAGGGCCTAACTACTCCCTCCACTACCGTACTGCCCGGCCGGAGGAGCCGCTCGGCCGCGCGCGCAGATTTCCAATTGCTCATCGGTCATTTTAGACAATCTGAGCAATCTACAACAATCGGGAAAAATGATATGATTTAAAGTATTATTTCAGTAAGCACTGTACCAAATTTCATCGAAAAATATTAAGTAGTTTCAGCGTGATCGTCCATTGAAAAAATTTTCGTATCTCGGCTCCTATTGGTCAGATATCAACAAAATTTATATGAAAATTCATGGTTTTTTACGTACTATAAGATGCATTTTATTGCGTTTCTCTAACATTAAAATTGGTGAAAATAAAAATTATTTGTTGTTAAAAATGTTGTTAAATATTAATTTTTAAAAACGTTCTTTTTAGCATTTATTAAGTACTTCATAAACTGTCGAATAAAGACACTTGAACAACTTTCATCTCTATCTTTTTTTACGTGAAATGAGTTACAAAAAAGTTATTCGCGAGAAAAAGTGCATTATCGGAATTCTTTTTGCAATAATAACAATGCTCCCGACCTGGCCCGAAGTCGAGACTTTAGGGTCATTTTGAGTAAGTTACCAATAACATATTTCAATCATAAAAGTAAAGTTATAAGAAACTTAATGCAAAAATGGTAACTTGTCACGACTAAAATTAATTTTAAACCATTTTTCCTTTTGTTTCATCGTTTCAGTGAACACTGTAACCCTCTTACCTTTTCCCCATCACTTGTCTCGGAGAGACAAGTATAGATATATAATATTTTTTAAAATAGTTAAATATAGATTTACTACCTATATTTTAAGTAGGAGAAAGATTTTTTTATACCATGAACAAATAATTTTTTCAGCCTAGTAATTATTAATGTCTTTTTTACAGGTTTAACTCAAGCTTAACCTCTTAAGTAAAAAAGTAAAATACTGAAAAGTATAATATTTTCCTTGATTTTTTTCTTCAAAATTCTTAGAATTTGATGCTATAGGAAATGACACTGTGTATAATTCCTAAAAAAAAATAGTGAATTTCTAAAATTAATAATTCAATAATTCTACCCAATCTGCTTTAAAAAAAGAGATCGCCTTTGTTTTGAAGCATTTAATTCGACGATTCTGATGGGTTGTTAAGTAAACATGATTATATAATGATTATCATAATATAATTATGTTTATATAAACTATTAATTATGGTTACCATAATTAATGATTTATGGCTTACTAATAATTATATTTACTTTAATTGTGGTTACCATATTTAATAATTTATGACTGTATTATTTTTTATATTATCTTAATTTCGTTATATTATAATAAATAATATCTATAATACATTATATATTATAATATTTTATAATATATTATAATATCTGTAATATATTATAAAATCTTTATATTATAATAATTTATCAAAGAATATTATTGAATGAAAAGCGATACAAAAAACATAAAGCAGTTTTTGTATATGATACAAAACAGGCAGTTAGGTAGAAAAATTTTACTTTGTATTGTTGCACGAAATTTGTATTTTGCATGTAAAGCATGTAAAAATTATAATTGCGTGGTGTGCAGTGTATATCCAAAGTGGAATACTTAATTTTTAATAAACTTCTATTCAGAGGTTAGATTTGTCGTTCGAGCCAAAATTTTATAAATATAAAAGGTTATCCTAAGTGTTCAATTTTAAAAAGAGTAAATAAATACATTTAGCCCTAGAGCACTCGCTGGGATCATCAGTAAGATGACGAGTGGGCCTGTCTTAAACGCGACATGGTAAGTTATAGAGGTACTGTTTATGGATACAAGTGGTTAATTTAAACAGAGGGTATGAAAAATCTTAGTCTCTTTAATTTAAAAAAAAATTTTTGAAGTCGAATATCGACACATAAATTTTTACAACTCCTAATATTTGAGTAAGGAATATAGAAGGACAACTGTCATCTTACTTTTTTGAAATTTTGTCTTTACTTTTTATTGTAAACCATTAACTACATATTTTTTGTCTACTATACTGCGACAGGACGTTTCAGTTTTCAATTTACTTTAAAAAATCCTTGAATAACTAATTTATAATGTAAAATGACCATTACTTGGATGGAACGAAAATTTAGCTCCACTCTTGAACAGTTAAAACACGGTATTACAGAAACTGAACATATGCATTTAAAAAAACAAATTCGATTAGTATTTATATCAATAGCTAGTTATAATTGTAGGTGACATTTTTATTAATATTTTATATATGGGTGATACTCTGACAAATCGTGCGCTCGATTTTTTAACCCCCTCGAAAAATATTTTTAAAATATTACTTACAATCCTGTGAATGCCTCAGAATTTTTCCAAATTTTTTCGGCCCGTCTCTTCAAGTTGCAGAGGGTCAAAGTTGGCATCTTAATCATTTTCTCAACTTTTTGCCCACATTTATTGAGTTGTAGCTCCCCAGGGAAGCAGTTTTCAACAAAAATATACAGAATACTTTTGTTCGGAAAATTGCTCAGCTTTAAAAAAAAAACTTCTATATTGTATATATATGGTAACAGTCTCTCATAGACATTTTCATTTTTAAAATCAATGAAACTCAAAAACGATCCGGAGTTCGGTAACCAAAAAAATCACAAAGATAGATTTTTTCAGTGTAAATGTATCTGAGCTGAAGAAATGGCAGTAGACCTTTTTCTAACCTCCAAAAATCAATTAGGTCATTGAAATTTTTAAAAATACCATTTGGCTTAGAAAAAAATACATTTAAATTACAAAAAAAATTCTAAAAATAAGAGTATTCTTGATATTTTCCATAACTTGTTCCACTGCTTTGTTTTTGAGAAATCTAAAAAGATTCAGGGGCACTCATAGGATTATAAGCAACATTTTAAAAATATTTTTCGATCGGGTGAAAAAATCTAGCGCACGAATTTAACCAATTTTATCAATTACGTAAATTTTTTTATAATAATTTCAATCATTAAAAATATGATAAGGTTAGTGAAATGCTTCGATATAGCAATAAAACTAAATTTTTTTCATATATGAACGGATATAATGATTTTTTACAGAGAAGCCAAGGCCTCTGACATTCTGGATCTTTCGCAGACTTTTTTGAATTGAAATAAGGTATCTTCATGAATTTTTTGGTTATGATCCGGATGATCGAACTTTCCTAAAACTTGATTTTAAGACTTAAATGACTTATAACTTTCTTAAAACATATATATACGACATCAAAAATATTTTTTTAATAGTTTAGAAAATTTGCAGAAAAAAATGTTATATATCTCTATAGTGAAAAATGCTTCCCTGAGGATCTACAAATTAATGAAAGTAGCCAGAAAAAGCAAAAAAACATGATTTCATCAACTTTGACCCTCTGTAACTCGAAGATACTTGATGCAAAAAATCTGAAAAAATTCAGGGATACTCATATGTCTCTTAGGAACATTTTAAAAATTTTTTTCGATAGGGTCAAAAAATCGACCGCTCGATTTGTCAGAGAACCACCCATATATATATGTATATATGGGCCATTCCACATGAACTCGTGGAAAAATTTTTTAGATTTTGGCCAAAATATTTTATAAACTACTTCATCAAAAGAACGTAAAAAAATTTTCAGATTTTTAAATTAAAATAGTAACAAGTTGAACAATTATAGTTTTTTTTGATCATACAGAGTTAAAAGAAAACGATTTTTCATTTCCATATAAAAGCTCTCTGGGCAAATCCAAATAGGTAGTTCTCTTTTACGGATCTTTTAGTATTCAAAAAGATTTTTTTTTATGTCTATATATACCACATATTATTTGTTTATTAATAAATTGCAGTCTATAAACAATTGTATATATCTGGGCTTCGGCGGAGGCAAATTTGGACTTCAAACTCAGTATCGACAGCAGTTTTCATTGAGCAAAAGCTGGTTATGGGATACGCATCCAATCTCTTTCTACAAACAAACGTATTCTTAAATATTTAATTTATTGTGTAATATAATAGCTAATAACTGTATTTCATGATATCCGTTTAATTTTTTTTCTGGGGTATTTATTTATTTTATTTATTTATTTTAACCAGTGCTACATAAAATCATTCGGTACATGATTAAAGTAAACATTACAGTGAATCATTACAATGTATAATAATTATCGTTAGATAATCCATTGTAATGCCGCAATCCTGCAGAGAAAATTTAATTTCTGTTTACAGGTCTGCTATATACAACGGAATAGGAGGATATACGTATGGACCAGAATTTGTCTAAGATTTTCAACCAAAAATATATAAACTAGATCAATATATTACCAACAATAGTATTATACATATAATTATGTTAATTGACTTACAACGGGAAGCCAATTCTTCATAGGCAAATTTTGATTGCGAGGTCTCGAAATTTTTCGTATTGACTGAGTCTTGGGATGAGTTTAATATCTATGTCTATAGAAATAAATGCATTTATAAATGATTAGTTTATTTCGTAACAGCTAATTATTCTATTTCACAATCGGCGGACAATTTTTTTCTGGTGTTCACTACATAATAGGGGTATATTTATATATGTAGTAAAATAGTAGATCATTAAAGATTTTAATTCAGAAAGATATTAGAATATATCACCAGTTATAGTAGTACAATTACATTAATGGATTTGACTTACAATAAGAAGTCAACTTTTCTTACTATAGATTTTAGCTGTATTTGGGCACTACCTTTGCTCTTAATCAAAAGACACGTGTCTCAGCATATTTATTATTTGGTACTACAAAGCCTTTTTAACTAATTAGAAGTCTGTAATATTAATGTAATTGTAATACTATTATTGCTAATATTTTCTAATATATTTTTTAATTAAAATCTTTGATAATCTACCATCCTACTATATATTCCTATAATAGTTTTAAGCTTATTATTCCCATCGTATCCTACTCTATCATTGGAGAGGCTCAAGACAAGTACAATGGATTTTGAATTTTTAAAATCGAATAATTTTTTATAATCCCCCCGCGATTTTAAAGTTCTGTGACCTATTATAGCGATTTGACTGAAAAAGGTAATGAACAGGGGAATAGAATAATATGCATCATTATCCAGCCATAAACATCCCACCCAGCTTGGTAAGGTCAGGTACTTGGGATCTTCGGCATTTGGACATGCTCTCCACGGGTGCTTGCCAGGTGCTACCGAACCCTGAAAAATTTTCTGTACTTCCATTTACCTCTGCATATTTTTCCTCCAAATTTTCTTTCTTTCGAGTACAATTATAATGAATTTGAGTATTTTTACGATAAGATTCTAATTTTTACTGCAAATTATAATAGAATATACAACATCATATTTAAGAGCAAATTGCAAAAGGTATCTTATCAAAGCATTATATTGTTCATATGAAAAAATCTATTAGGTCCGTTACGTAGAATATTGAAAAATAATCGATACGTAGTTTTTCTTTTTTTAACCAAACGATTATTAACAACCATATAGCATATTGAAACATCCGGTGACATCACGATATAAGTTTTGGTGTGGGCATCAGTATATCTACACAGGTTTATATTATGACGTCACACAATTTTCAATGTACTGTAGCGTTGTTAATAATTGTTTGATTGAAAAAGAAAAAATACGTATCGATTATTTTTAATATTATACGTGACGGACCTAATAGATTTTTTCATTTAAAAAACATATTGTGTTATATCTGGAGTTGTAAAAGCTTTTCACAATAATTTAAATGGACTTTTATTTATTGTAGAGAATATAATTATTAAAGTTTGGTTTCATTCTTAAAACATAAAAAAAATTTATATAAATAATCAATTTATTAATAACAAATTACATCCCATTGTTATAATATTTGTTTACTCCAAGCTTACTACGATATAGCATTATAAAAATATTCTTGAATTGACTAATTTTATGAGAAAAACAAAAAGAGATGTAGTTGAGAACGACAGCACGTGTTTGTACCATGTGTTGGAAAGTCTCTGCGGAAAGGAACTACTTTTTGGAACAAAAGCCGAAACTTTAACTTTAAACATTTGATTTTTAACCCTGTTATTAACATTTTTGGCGAAATTCTTTCTGGAATCATTTTTACATGAGTATAAGAAAGCTATGTCCAAATTACAAGGTCATAGAAGTAGTAAAAATTACCTTAAATGAACTTCAAAGATGAGCAGCTTTAGTAGAAATATGCACTGTTTACTTGTTTAAATATTAAGTTATTTATACCAAACTTTTTGAATTCAACTGCTCGCGGCAGTCCGCTAGCCCATGCCCTCTTTGCCAGCAGTTAAAGCAGGTATAGGGTGGTGGATCTACGGTGGGACAAACCGGATTTCGGTCACCTTGGGATTCACCGACCTACACTTCTTCGCGGCTCTTTTTGGCGGTCTGGTGCCAGATGACCTGGACGACTCACGGCGATCTGGAGGTCCAGGTGGTGTCAGCGACCTCAGTCTCCTGGGCGGAGATATCGCCGGGAAGTAGTCGTCCCGGGTCAGCTGAGGGGGACCTCTCGTCCTCCGTGCGTGTGGTCGGACTGTTGCCCGGGTCGGCATCGGCTCAGCTGTCGTCTCGGCTTCGAGCCTCTAACTGTTCGTCCCATTCGCCGGTGAAATGGCTGTCCACTTCAACGGGGAACTAGGGACGCGGCTCGATGCGTACTTCATGCGTCTGTGGGTCGGCTGTGGCGGTTGGCGGTTGTCGTATCATCGACTTGGCTGTCTTTCGGCTCCTTTCATATCCAGAGCGAGGCTCAATGGCTCGGTGGAGGGGAGTCGAGAGAATACATCGGACTACGAGGCCCAGTCTTTCCCTCACTGGTACTGCTCATTGGGGTTCCCTCCCAGTGCCAGAATTAGGCTCTCCGACCATGGTAGGGGAGGTCTCTGGTGCAGCTACCATGAGGAGGGAGACGGGCTGTTTCGCACCCGAGTTCGGAGGTACTTCCAGCGCCGGAGCTTGGTACGACGCAGGCGGTGGTGGTGGTTGGTAGGATGGCCGCCGAAGGACGGTGCTGCGGGAAGGACTCAAGCCGGTCTAGACCTGCACCATCTGAACAGGGCCCTCGCGAGTCATATAAATGGCTGTGCCGCTCGCAAGGGCTGGCGTCATGGCCGGGCTTTCCCGCAGCAGCTCGTCCTCTTCTTCCAGGGTCACGAAGACCTGGAGGTCGTCCAACTCCATGGCGACAACGCTGGGCTCGTCACCTCGTTCTTCAGAGACCTCTGCAGCTTCCTTCGCCTGGGTCGGAGCGGCCTCGAGGACGTTGGCGTGGTGCCTGTTGGAGAGCGGGCGCGCTTTCGAGCGGCGGCAGTCAGAGTCCGAAGGAAGCCAAAGCCCGCCTAGCTTCTTGGTTAGCCAGTAACTGCAAACGCAGCTCCCTCTCCTCGAGGTCATCAGACCCTAGCAGCATCCCTCTTAATATCTCCCACTCGACTCCTCGATGGTACGGTTATCATTCATTCTACGATACATCAGAAATTAATCTTACCATTCTTTTCGGGTTTGAGGGGAGGGGGATAAAACTTAGGATTCCATGACCAGGTACAGCCTCACAGGAGGCTCCAACGCACTTAACAGCACTCACAGCACCAGTAACTACGGTTTTGGATCGGGAAACGTGGCCGGAGTTTTCGATTGGCCTCGCAGAAGGGTCAACTTTCGGAGTTCGCTTACGTGCACTTTATTCTTTTTACTCGCGTTGCCCTCCCGGTTTCCATTTCGTATGTTCGCATGTTTGGATCGTCGTACTTTGGCACGAGCTTGGCCGAAAGATATTTCCTTTGTCCTCGTCGGGTACGACTACCTCCCAGGCATCTGCCGTACCTGCGACTGGCTCAAGAAATGGGTCGACCTTGTATCTGTATAGTTTGTTCTACTCTACCCTCCACTCCCTCCACAAAAACCTGTCGTTCCGTCCTATTGTATGCATCTATGGATATCATCTTCAAATGACGCCTCTGTTTAACCATGTAAGTAATATTTTTATGCATAATTATATGCACAGCTCTATGCACTTTTTTGCACAGAGATTTTTCATTCCTGAAGACGTGCATAAATGTATGCACAACATTGTACATAAAATTGTGCATAGATTTTCAGTTGATCCATTGTAATTAAAAGCGCGGAAAACTTCTTGAAAAATTCGTTGGACAGTGGATTAGAATCAAGTTGGTTACGCGGATATTAAGACAAAATGAAAAAAAAGAATTTTTTAAATTTAAATGGTTTACTTCATTATAGTCACATATCCAAGTATCAACCACAGATTTCACTTCTTAACTTTTGTGATAGAAAGTCCATGGTGCAACGTGTTGGGCCAGAACACATAATCACTCTATACGTAAACTCAAATATCAATGTCCAAGATGTTCATTTTGCTGAATTAAGTATTTTTAAGTAAAATTGTCGATACTCATCATTTTAAAATCAATTCCATAAATAATTTGATTAAGGGTATTTTATATAATTTTTCCTGAGTTATAGTTTTATCGAATTAGATGCAATGAATTGATAAATGGAAAGGTTATGAAATTGAAAGTAAAAATTTTTGAGTATTTTTTCAAATTAAACAATTTTGTAAAATTTAATTTTTGCGATAGCATCTGAACTACGAATTCAAAGTTACTGATTATTATTGTTTTCGGAAATGTTATGTACATTGTTGATGAATAATATAAAATTGAATTTATGATTTATGAATCTATACTGTAATGGTTCTTTTTCTTGGTTAGGAAGATAGAGAGGAATGAGGAGTTATAATAAATACACAGGTATATTGATGCTGCAACGTACCGAAGCTTTATTTATTTCAACACGCAATAGATAAGTCTACGATTGAATAATGCCGCGAACGGGCCTTACCCGCCGCTTTTATATGAAAACACATACAGTACACAGTGAAACAGATCAATCACACATTGATCTGTGCTCACGCACTCTCCCACTCTCTCTCTAGTCATCCGACGCGCTCATATTCTATTTACGCCGCGTATACATTTAATACACATATAACGCGAGAAAAGGCGCGAATCTGCCAAACGCTATACACTAGACGACGCGCACTATTTACATATCTTGAACTAGAGGCAAACGCTTTCTGTTTACACGGGGAGGGACAGGACCGTTACATAGTCCCCTTCTGTTAATTAATTATTATTGCAAATAACTATAAATTAACAGAAATCCCCACTTTCTTTATTTTTTACATAAAATATTCTTCGAAAGACGCCCGCAGCAAAGGTTCGGTCCCCTGGCCTCTCCTTCCAAGCATCTTGACCCGTCTGGGTCGCCTTGTCCTCCTTGCCGACCGCGGCCAGACCCTCCAAATCGCCCAGGATCTCTTCCATGGATTCCTCCAAATCGCCCCAGAACGTCTTCGTCGCACATCATGCCTCTCTTCGAACTCTCTCAACGCTTTCAAGAGTTCATACTAAAGAAGAGAAAAAAAAAACTATTCCTTCTCCCTCAACGCTTTCAGGAGATAAGGATGACTACCAATAGAGCACTCCATTAATGCCTTCAGGAGGTCTACAAAAAAGAAAAAAAAAATTTCACTGCCAATCTAACACTTGACTCAGATTTTTATCAGTACCAGTATATGGCATGATAGCTCCGCGCCAGCGTGCGTGCCTTCGAACCCGAAAATCGTCTGTTCGATCCCACCTCGGGGAAAAATTTTTTTCATCTAAAATTACTAATTGTTGCTACTTCCAACAATTAGTAATTATAATAAATCGAAATAAATTAAAATTTTGCAATTTCAAGCAAAATTTATTCGATTTTTTTACCATTTTAAAATCTAAATCAGAGCACTTTAAACGAAGTAACTCTGTTACATCTAAATAAATAATTATAATTAAAATAAAACATCTTATTTATTTAAAATACACTCTAGCCTTATGTATAAATCAAGACTAGAGTGTTTATTTCATTAAAAACATCTAAATAATCATTAAAACTCACAATCTTACATCTAACATACAAAATTTTACTACTTTCTAGTTTTTAACATCTAATGATTTAAACCATCCCGTAAATAAATCAGGACCCAATTTAAATAAATTATCTAAATTTTAAACGTCTAATATTTAAATCAATGAATCTCTCCTCTCTCGTGCAAATCGCCACGAATAGAGGAATAAAAAAAACCAAACTGATCACCTGATTATGTGTATACCAACAGGTGACAGCTTTACAATGCGAGCGAGTGAGAACGCCAGTCTGTTATTTTTCTCTCTCTCTCTCTCTCTCTTCAACTCATGCAACTCTTAGAAGAGAATCGGCGCGAGCGTAGCTCGACTCTCGCCGTTTAAATTTCTACGCGACGCTTGCACTTTTTCAAGTCATCCGCATGAAATCTGCCTCTCTCATTTTGTGTATTTCTGTCGATTAAAAAATAGGTATCTTCTCCTATTTTCCTCTGTACCTCGTACGGCCCCTCATATACAGAGAAAAATTTAGATATTTGTCTATTCTCTGCATCCGAGACATTATTAGCACGTACGAGTACTTCATCTCCAATTTCATATTTCGTGAAAAAACGTTTTTTTTCCTTATTGAATTTTTCATTACGTTTTTCATCCTTTTTTCTAATTCTTTCTCTTGCCAAGAATATTTTTTCTTCATGTATTAAATCATCCGCATGGATATTAGTTCTTATCTATGCCTTCCACACTCTACTAGGTTTTATATTTAAATGTAACTCTAGAGGCGTGTACTCAGTTGTTTCATGATACGTTTCGTTAATAATAGATTGAATGATATTAACATACGGAGCCCATCCTGTATGTTTATCACTAACGAACGTTCTGAAAAACCGACCAAGCTCTCGATTTACTCTTTCTACCACATTTCCTTGTGGATGGCGCACAGAAGAGTATACTAATTGTATATTTTCTTCTTCTAATTTTTGCTGCCATTTTTTAGAAGTAAATTGAGTACCATGATCACACATGATTCTCTTTGGCTTTCCAAAATTTTTTATATAATGATCGAAAATTTTTCTCAATACAGTATTTGTATTGGCTTTCTTTATCGGGTATAAAACTACCAGTTTGCTAAAGACATCTATCGTTGCAAAGATATACTTCATCCCTGCAGTAGAAGTCGGTAATAGACCATAAAAATCCACAGATAATAAGTCACCGGGCTTCTCTGGAATGATTGTTTGTCTTTTAACAGTGCTCGGCCTTGTCGAAATTTTATTTCTTTGACACGAGTCACAGGTAGATAACAAGTAAGAAATTTTATGTTTCAAATTTTTCACATAAAAATCTTCTTGTATTATTTTTTGTAATTTTCTAGTTCCAATATGACCATGAAATTCATGTAATTCTATAATGAATTTACTTACGAACTTTTCTGGCATCACCAACAAATACTGCTCAAAACGATTTTTTTTATAAGTCAAATCATCTTTCACAATATAAGTCGGCATTTTAAGATTTTTATTTGGAATTTTGTCTAAAACTAGTACAGCTTTAGCTTTCATTTGCTGAATTTTCTCATCTTCTTCTTGATGAGTTTTAAAATTCTTAAAAACTGAAATCATTTCTTTACTCAGTTTTCTTTTTCTATTAACAGTCGAGATTACAATTTCTCCAGGCTTGCTTCTTACCGTGCTCATGTAATCGGGATTCCTTGATAATAAGTCAGGCACGACATTGTCTTTCCCTTTTACATGTTCAAAATAAAGATCGTAGTCTTGTATTGCCATTACCCATCTGCGTATTCTCGCACTGGTAAATCGGCAATTAAACATATAAATCAGTGCTTGGTGATCAGTTTTCACCTGCACTTTCGCCATTCTTAAATAATCGTCTAACTTCATTATGCAAAAAACAATTGCAAGAAGTTCTTTTTCAGTAGTGAAATAAGCCAATTCGCTGCCTTTTAAAGTACGACTAACGAACTTTATGACTTTTTCCACTCCATTTTCATCTAATTGAGACAGAGCACCTGATATCGCAAAATCACTACTATCTGTTCTTAAGGGGACCCAACACGTTTAAAACTTGAAAAAATCCATATTTTTTTTATAATTGGTTTTCATAGGAAATTTATCATAGAATATGCTCCCGAAAGCCGTTTTTCGTAAAAAAATTTTCCCTCAAAATTATAAGCAAAATACTGAATAAATATTTTGCCTGTTTTTTCGCTAAATTGCGTAATTAAAATCATTTATTCAAGATACCTAAAAATTTTGATTTTTTTAAATAAATCCAGTCAGAACTAGATACTTTCATTGTAATTGTAAAAAACAATGTTATTACATATATATATATATATATATATATATATATGTATATACATATATATATATGGTATTACAAATATGTTGAACTTTTTCCTCGTGTATGTATGTATTTATGAGCGAATGTGTGTGCGCGCGCATGTGTGTGTGTGTGTGTGTAGGTGTGGGTGTGCATATATATATATCACTCGTATACACACATACGCTCTTATAAACATACATACGTATTTTGTAAATTATTTACAATAAATGATTATTTTCTTTTTTATTCTGAGTTTCATGAAACTATATTCATTAGGTGAAATTCAAATATGCGCGCTCTTCGCAACAGTCTAGGCGACGATTCTGTAACCAAAACGTGACGACCGCTGTGACGAAAATATTTGAACTCCCCATTTACCGACCATGTATATATCGTTTCTTCCTGACGTCCTGTTTGGGTAAAGGTTAGAATCAGTCTGCTGTTGGTGAAACTGTTCGCACGAAACAGAGCATTCAAATCTGCTTTACCAGCTTTTAAATATTTTAAAGTTCTATGATTAAAGTTCTTGAATTTATGTTTTGCACTGTGCAAACATAATTAAATAAAGTTAAAATAATTTTTTTTTAGTAGTGTTTATTTTTGTTTTCTTGTAAAGTTATTTATATTTTAAGTTTTCAAAGTGCAAAGTATTTGTTAGGAATTTTAGTTAGTTTAGCTTTTAGTTTAGATTAGTTAGTTATAACAATGAGTCACCAGAAGGGCAGATTGCCCACTCACTTGGATAGGAAATACTCCTGGGGAAGAAATAGAAGGTGACCAAGAAAATTTGCAGGAACTAGACGTAATTATACAGAAGACTCAACTGCACAACCAAGACCTTCGACATCTTCAAGAAAACTTGAAACTCCAGCAGCAGAAGGCCTCTCCGGAGACAAGAATAGAATTATTGATGTCAATATTCTATTTCCTGAACTCCAAAGTGTGGTGTGTTGCAAAAAATGTCACAGTGAAGTGAACTTTTCTGAATCAGTAGTGTTTGGATTAGGATTCAAAATTGAAGTCTCATGTGTTCGATGCAGAGAAGTTTTGAGCATCAATTCTAGCAAAAAAGTGGGTGATAGTAATCGTGCATGGGAAGTGAATCGAAGGGCTGCACTTGCATGTCGTGCTTTGGGTGTTAGACATGCTGGGCTTTCAACATTTTGTGGCATAATGGACTGCTCTAAGCGAATAGCTCAGTCTGCTTACGATTCAATAAATCAACAGTTAAGTGAAGTATGTGAGAGTGTTGCCAAGGAGTCTATGCGAGCTGCAGTCCAAGAAGAAAGAGCCGCTACAGAAGATGGTGTTCTTGGACTGAACATTTCTGGTGATGGTTCGTGGAGGGAGAAAGGATTTTCATCACTACAAGGATTTGCTAGCATCGTTGGACATCACACAGGCAAGGTGTTGGACGTTGCTGTTAAAAACAGCTTCTGTCAACCTTGTTCATCGTGGGAGAAGTATCTGCATACTGCTGAGTATGAAGAATGGTATGAGGAACACAAGCCACACTGCACTGCTAACCATGAAGGTAGTGCAGGTAGGATGGAAGTTGATGGCATCCGTGAGATATTTGAACGCTCAGAAGAAGAATACAGTGTCAAATATCATCGGTATATTGGAGATGGAGACTCCAAAGTGTTCAAGGCTGTGAGTGAATCGAAACCCTATGGTGATGAACTTGTGGTGGAGAAGAAAGAGTGCATCCAACACGTACAGAAGAGGATGGGAACTCGTCTCCGAAACCTTGTCAAGCAGTATACCAGCCAGAAGATCAAGCTTCCGGACAATAAACCAATTGGCGGAAGAGGAAGGCTGACTGCTAAGGTGATCGACAAGCTGTCAAGTTATTATGGTAAAGCCATTCGAAATCACCCAGATTCCATTCATGACATGTACAATGCAATCTGAGCAACATGGTACCATATGCAGTCGACGGACAAGAGGCCAATGCATCATCTGTGCCCGGAAGGATCCAGCAGCTGGTGCAATTGTCAAAAAACAAAAGCCACAAAAGAACACAGGGAGTTCAGGCACAAGACCAGCCTTTCAGCTTATATTCTGGATGCCATAAAACCAATTTATGAAGACCTGTCAAAGTCAGAATTACTTGAAAGATGTCTTGGAGGTTTTACACAAAACTCTAATGAGAGTTTCAATAATTCTGTATGGAGACTAGTCTCCAAGACATCATTCAGTGGCTTGATAGTCTTGAAAATTGGTATTTTTCTGGCTGTGTGCATGTTTAATGATGGTCGGTCTTGTGTCCTCAGAGTCTTGGACCGCTTTGATGTGAAGCCTGGAGGCGCTGTGGTAGAGTAGGCCAACGCAACAGACAATTTAAGACTTCACCATGCTGAACGACAAGTCCAGGCCAACACCAGAGAAGCACGAGCTCTTAGGCTAAGAGCTCGACAGATGGAAGAAGATGACTCGTATGCTGCTGGTGGACATTAGGGAGGCAAAAACAAAGGCTTTGCAAGGACTACGAAAAAAGATGAGTATTCTTCTCTATATTGTTTTAGCTGATTTTTATGGAGTTTTTGAAATATTAATTTATTGTATTTTTTCAGTGGATGTACATTGAAGAAATCATAATCGTTTTTCTTCCATTAAATCAAGTTGGAGACTTCAGCAAAATTATTAGGTAAGAATAAATATGCATTTTTTAGTATTAAATACAATAAATTAATAATATTAGCATATAATGTAAAAATACACAAATTTACCATTTTTTGTTTACAGGTTCTCAAAGGCGTACTCAGCCTATTGATACAAGGGAGTATACCATATGACTCCTGAAAATGATAGTTTACTACCAAGGATCAACAGAAAAATAGTTCCAAGAGATTTGGTAAGTAAAAAATTAACTTATTTTCTAATATGCATTGATGAACTTCGAAGTCGATTTTCTCTAACTTTGGTTTTTCATGATTTCAGCTCACTGTGCGTAGGATTCCAGGTGACCATATGCTTCGATTGAGCTCAAATTTTGTGAGTATGTTCTATATAAGTGTAGTTTTCGCATGAACAGAGGGATTTTGATTTGAAAGCTTCAAACTTATTTAATAAAAAAAACTGTGGCATAAAAAATTTAAAAATTGAAAGAATTTACTTTTTCTTTTATTAAAATTTTTCTAAGCATTCAAATCAAAATCCCTCTGTTCATGCGAAAACTACACTTACATAGAACATACTCACAAAATTTGAGCTCAATCAAAGCATATGGTAACCTGGAATCCTACGCACATTGAAAAACAGTCTGCGGAGTGCCACTCCGGATAGGTAGGTACGAAATTGGATTTTAAGGGCTTAAATTGAAGGTAAGAGATCATAATATCAGTATGAAAAGTTTCTCCAACATATTATTTAATTTAATATCAATTTAGAATATTTTTATTTTTCAGATTTTAAACGTGTTGGGTCCCCTTAATATATAAGGTTTCGTAGGATCAGGATGAGACAAAGTAGCATTTTCCAAAAATAACTGTTTAACATTTTGAAATGCTTCATTCTCTTTGTCCCCCCACCCCCACTTTTTTACTCTTAGTAATCTGAATAATGGTTCCATTGCATATGCAAACTTATCAACCATTCTACCATAAAAATTTACCAAACCAAGAAAACCTTTTAATTGTCTATGGTTTCTAGGTATTGGAAATTCTCTTATTAGTTCAAGCTTTGCTTCCTGAGCTTTTATTCCTTCAGGAGTAAGCGTAAAGCCAAGAAAATCAATTTCTTGTCTAAAGAAATGTGTCTTTTTAAGACTAAGAGTAAAATTATACTCTTCTAGTCTTTTAAACAATTTCTCAAGATGCACTAAATGATCGTCTTCTGATCCGGAGATACATAATAAATCATCAAAAAAATTTATTATGTTTTTACCGAGCTCTCTGATAGCAAAATCTAAGCCTCTCACTAATGCTGAGGTACTTACACTGGTGCCAAAAGGACAAACGTTAAATTCATATACTTTGCCTTCGTGCATAAAACCAGTATATTTTTTGCTTTCTTCGGCTAACGGTATCTGCCAAAAACTACTCGTTAAATCAAGACTTGTCATCACTGAAATTTCATCACAAATTTGCAATAATTCCTCTACATTTCTAGAAGACTCATAATCTTTTACAAAGCGCTTATTTGCCTCTCTAGCATCAAGACATGGCCTCACCGTTCCGTCTTTTTTTACTGGAGTCACCAATGGACTAATGTATTGACTGTTTGACCTTCTAATCACTTTCTAGTCTAACATCTTTTTTATCATTGCTCTAACAATTTCTCTATAGTTAATTGCAATAGGATATGGAGCAACATAAAATCTAGAATCATCTTTGATCTTGATTTTATATTCAAAATTCTTTAATAATCCTGGTTTTTTACAAAAAACCTTTTTATATCTCCAGATGAGATTTCTGAGACTGTCGATAGTTCTCGGATTTTTACAGAGGCAATTCTAGAGTTTCTCTTCTACTTCTTGCACTGTAATGTCATACAGATCTGTGTCATCTGATGACAAATTATTAATTACCAGAGAAGCCTCGCATTGATTTCCATGCAACTCTGAGTAATTTTTATTGAGTTTAGAGAGAAAAGTCCGACCTGCATTTCATTCGGCTTGTTCCTCCTGACTCCGATAATCCTCAACTTCTCCAAAATCTTCGATTGCCTCAATCCAACGATGATTTATCTCTTCTATACTCAATGGAGAGGTTTTATAAATTAACCATTCCATATTATCTTTTGATTCTCTTAACTCCACTGTGCCCATACGAAATTTGATAGACATATCAAAACTTTCCATAGCATCAACTCCAATTATGCAATCCCTAGATAATCTCGGAATTACAATGATATTAAGATTTTTGCTTGTTTTTCCAATAGTAACTTCCGCAAAAAATTGAATCTTTAGACGGACAGATTGAGCTCCAATAGCCCCTTTAATAACTTGTCCTATAATAGGTAACGTTGGATATTTATTAAATTTATCAACATGCAATCTGTAAAATTCATCAGAAATGCACGTGATAGGGCTGCCTGTATCGATGAGAGCTTCTACCTCGACAACTTGCAAATTTATTTTAATCACAGGACACTCTGTGTTTTGGCATTTTTGAATTCTCTCCTCCGGACCATCTAACAAGGCTCCTCTAGGATCTTCAAAAATCGTTTGAATATATCCTTTTCTAGAATCAGTCGCCTCATTACTCTCTCTATTTGAGATAAAATCCGGGGCACATGCTGCGACTGTCGTTAGTTTCCCGACATTCCGCATGCCTCTAACGGATTTTTTAAAATTTCTCTATCTAAAGAGTAAATGTCATGTCCATTTTTCGATTTAGTACCAGTACTCTTCTGTGGCATTTTTTAAAATGTACTCTGTCCACCAGAAGTTTTCTGACTAGTCGCAGCTTCTCCGGATTTAGCTTGAATTTTATTAGTCTCAGAGCTCTCCTCGGATTTACTTTGACTATTCAGATTGTTACTGTTATTATTATTAAACCTTTGATTGTTCCAAGGTTTAAAATTTTTCTGAGAATTCTGTACTGTCGAATTAGTACTAGCACCAGAATCCGTAGATTTATTGGATAATACAGATTTACTCTCTTTTTCCCTCTGCATTCCAATATCTTTGCAAGATAATAAATCAAGCAAACCTGATTTAGTTTCTATTTTCTGTGTAGAAACTGCAAATCTTACTTCGAATCCATGATGATCCGCAAGTTTTCTTACAAGCTCTTTTTCAGACATTTCTCCTATGTCTACTGCTTGACTCATTAATTCAGTAGTATATTCTACTCGAGTCTTTATCTCCATATCACTGTATGTACCATATTCAATTTTTCTTTTGATTTGGTCAGTGATATCAGAATTCCAAAATCTCTGTTTGAATTCTATTTCGAATTGATCGAATGATGAGATAGAATTTTCTATCATATCCCACCAACTACCTGCTATACCTCTCAAAGAACGTGCCAAAATATACTTGACATCGTCTAGAGGCAAGTCCTCCGATCCCATATATCTTTTAATCTACCTTAAAAATTTCATAGGCTTATCAGATAAATCAGCCTTGAAAATAGGAGCAGACATTTTTTCTCTCCGAAAAGCAGAACGACTCGTGTTTAAGAAACTCTGATTTACTCTTGTACTCCTGTCCGGAGACAAAATTAAACTAGACTTAGTTATATTTTCTCTTAGCCTGTCTTTTATTGGTCTCATGGGCGAAGGAGATCGACTACTATTGGATAATCGTCTAGTCGAAGCTCTCCTATCTCTTATTTCATCATCTGACCATTTTATTGAGTTATTTCGAGTAACTCTAGATTTTTCATTATCTTTATTGATCCGACTTTTGAATAGATCAATTTTCAGTTCATTTTCAATCTCATGATCTTTGACATTTTTCGTCATTCTCATGAGATCGTAGAGCTGCTCACTATGCTTATCAACGCTAAGCTCATGGGTGCTTAATCTGCTCTGCAGAATGTCTATTTCATTCTCAGCGTTTAACTTAAATGTTCTTAAATCTCTGAATTGCTGATCTTGATCGATTATTACGTCCTGCATCTCTGTTATTAGAGTGCTATAACTTTTATTCGAATTTTCAGCTTTTGTCAATCTGGATAGCAAATGTTTATTGGCATTTTCCAAAAAAACAATGCGCTCCTCTAGAGATTTTACTTGAGAATTATCCCTCAAGTTTCTCTGTTTCTCGTATTGTTCGAAATACTTTTGAATTATATGCTCCACAGCTACTTCATTTATGGCTGACTCTGGAGTTATATCTTGAGACATATAAATGCGTATTTTATCCGCATCCTCACTTATATTCTCAACATATGTTTTTATGTCATTCACATCTGTTGTGAGTTGTTGAATTTTTGTATTAATCAATTCAACACCCCTAGATGCCTCATTACAATTATCACGACGCTCAAAATCTCGTTTTTGGCATCGTTTTTCAAGCTCCCTTTCACTTGTATTTAATTTCAATTCAAGTTCTTTTATTTGTCTAAGAGCTTCTTGATAATTTTCATCGGAAGTTTGAACATTGTTTGGCAAATCTTGCAAAGCAACTTCATTTTCTTCTATATACAAAAGTATATTTTGCATATTCTCATTAACTTGCTCATTGAAAGCCATTACTTCATCTTCAAGAGCATTGTCAATGTGTGTGTCGTCTTTTAATTTAACAAGAGATTCATTCAAAGCATCTCTTTTTCCCTGCAAACTACCTTGATTCTCCTCAAGGAGCTTAGAACTACGTATTTTCACCATCATACCATAGTGTACTCGGCACAGATAGTATATAACACCGCTGGTCTACTAAGAGTTAGATGGCTCAGAGGTAAAGCTCCCGTCCTCAAACTCTCCGATCAGAGTTCGAATCTCGCTTAAGTCGAAAAAATTTTTTTCTTCCGAAATTATTGTTTTTTCATGTGAAAAAATTAATAAAATTCTCTTTTACAATTTACAAAAATTTCAGTTGCAAATTTTAAGCGAATTTTCTCTTATAACTCCTTTCGGATATTATTTTTCGAAATTTGTATATTTCATTAGTTCATATTTTATCGGCTTTTTGTCTCCAACACAATATAGCAATATTTATAAGTCATTGACAATATTGTATATTAAACAAATTTAACCATGAATATTTTGAACTATTATTGAAATATATATTAATAAAAAAACCCGAGATTCTACTTCTGATATATATATAACTATTACTTTTATGATAAATTTTTTTTGCACGGAAAGAAAATACTATTTATATACTAATTATACACTAGCAATTTTGGAATAAAAAACACTTTTAAATTGAAAGGTTTGACATTTTTAATGTCAAAACGTCGATTTCTTCTTCAACCTTCTGCAGACGAGCGTCGACTTCAACGTTTCTCTGCTCAACGGTTTCCACTAACACGTCTAAACGTTCTAGAGCCAACTTTAAATTTAACTCTTCGAGACGATACACTATTTCCTCTAACAAGCAAATCAACTCTCCCAACTGATAGTTTTCGGAGGCCAGTTCCTGTACTCTCTCTCCGAAATCATAAACAGGATTTTCCGGATGATTGACGAGCTCTTCTCCGGGCCACGGAAAACTCACCGGAAAAAATATAGGCACCATTGAATCAAATCTGTGTACAAACTTTGTAACTCTCTTTCTCTCTATCCTGGCAGGATCGCCAATGTAATGGTTCTTTTTCTTGGTTAGGAAGATAGAGAGGAATGAGGAGTTATAATAAATACACAGGTATATTGTTGCTGCAACGTACCGAAGCTTTATTTATTTCAACACGCAATAGATAAGTCTACGATTGAATAATGCCGCGAACGGGCCTTACCCGCCGCTTTTATATGAAAACACATACAGTACACAGTGAAACAGATCAATCACACATTGATCTGTGCTCACGCACTCTCCCACTCTCTCTCTAGTCATCCGACGCGCTCATATTCTATTTACACCGCGTATACATTTAATATCCATATAACGCGAGAAAAGGCGCGAATCTGCCAAACGCTATACACTAGACGACGCGCACTATTTACATATCTTGAACTAGAGGCGAACGCTTTCTGTTTACACGGGGAGGGACAGGACCGTTACAATACATTTTTCAGAAATACTAAAATACATAGCAATTCCGCAAACAATAATAGTCAATAACTTTTAATGCGTAGTGCAAATGCTATCGCAAAAACTAAATTTTATAAAATTGTTTAATCTGAAAAAATACTCAAAAATTTTTACTTTCAATTTTATTACCTTTTCGTTTATCAATTTATTGCATCTGGTTCGATAATACTATAACTGCGGAAAAATTATATAAAATACCCTGAATCAAATTATTTAGGGAATTGATTTTAAAATGATAGCATTGACAATTTTACTTAAAAATACCTAATTCAGCAAAATGAACATCTTAGACATTGATATTTGAGCTGACGTATAGCATTGTGTGTTCTGGCCAAACACGTCACATCATAGACTTTCTATCACGAAAATTAAGCAGTGAAATTTGAAAAATTCTTTTTTTCCATTTTGTTTTAATATTCGTAACCAACTTTGTTATACCCTACCCATGTGACTCTCTCGCTCCCCGAATTCAAACTCCGCAAAGGGCCCCTGCAGCACCGCAGTCCGGCTAGCGCGGCCGAGAGACTGCGCGGTACGGTAGTTCCGCGCGCCGCCGCCAGGCGGCCGGCACCTTATTTTTGCGGGTCCACCACAGAAGTAGCGCAACGAACCAGATATAAGGCTGAGCCATCCCGGGGCTTGATCGTCTCCCTCTGACTGATCAGCCCATCAGATCAACCCGTCTGCGACTGCTGGCGACTTATTGATAGGACCACTGATCAATAAATGGCAGCCTAGCTGGGAAAATATAATTACTTGGCGTAATTATTCCTGCGCTTAACCCTCTCCCCAATCAATCAGCCCCTTTCGGAGCTATCGGCAATTCTAAGCGCCAGACTTTTGTACGGCGTTTACGCAACCGGGTCCTTCCTGCAAGGTCCCACCTAACCGGCACTTCTAAGCGCCAGATTTTTGTTCGGCGTTTACGCCACCGGGTCCTTCCTGCAAGGTCCCACCCAACCGGCACTTCTAAGCGCCAACTTTTTGCAAGGCGTTCACGCCACCGGGTCCTTCTTGCAAGGTCCCCCACTACCGCCACTTCTAAGCGCCAACCCTTTGCAAGGCGTTCACGCCACGGGGTTCTTCCTACAAGGTCCCCCCGATCGGCACTTTTCAGCGCCACCTGGTCCTTCTTGCAAGGTCCCCCCAATGAGCACCTCTCGGAGCTACCACGGACCGCTCAGTATCTCTCTCTCTCTCGTCGACGAGATTCCACCCAGACTTGCACCAGAGCCAACGTCGTGGATGCTGCCGTGCCCGTTCCTGCAATGCGGAAGCTACACTCAGGGGTGACTGCATCGGAGAAGTCTCCACGCTGCCAGCTGCCTCCGGTTCCAGCCACTCTCCGAGGAAGCGCCCCTGGATCAACGTCTGAGCGCTCTGTACAACATCAAAGGGTCTGCTCCAAGCCTCCCCATTGCACCAGAGCGATCCACCGATCAGGAGCGAGCGCTCCGCTGCTCTCCCAAGGAGTCGCACTCCACGCTAGCAATCTCGCCCACGCGAACGTCGTTCGTTTGGGCCACCCCTTCCCAAAGAGATTGAGCGAGAGCCATCTCTCCGAGTCGTAGCGCCCAGAGCGCCCCCTCACTACCAACCCAAAGAGGCTCGCTTATATCAACTTGATTCTAATCCACTGTCCAACGAATGTTTCAAGAAGTTTTCAGCGCTTTTAATTACAATGGATCAACTGAAAATTCTATGCACAATTTCATGTACAATGTTATGCATACATTTATGTATGTTTCCATCTACGCGAAATCTCTGTGCATAAAAGTGCATAGAGCTGTGCATAGAATTATGCATAAATTCATGTACAATTATACACAAAAATGTGTATAAAAATAAGCATACCTTTTTTAAAAGCACGAACAACGGTCAATCATTTTTGCACATATATATCTGCACGTTTTGTTACATAAATCTGCAAATCATTAGTTAATTGTCTCTGGTCACATACGTAAATTAATTTCTTATAATTTTCTATGCACATCTCTAATGATGTAAGTCGTGTTGTGATTCAGATAGTTATGTAAAAAAACCTGCACAAATTCTATCAAATATATGTAATGATAACATATATGATTTTATCTATAAATATATACATAAGTTTATATACAAAATTATTCCGATATTTCAATCTATTATGTCCGAAAACTCTACACGAAAACTTACACAGATTCTTACACGAAATTTGTATGTACAATTCTGTGTAAGATTCCATACATAATCTTTTGCAGGGTTATTTCATAAGGGTTATATTTAATACTGCTTTGTATAATATATTCAAATGAAAACTTATAACTAAACTCCACGTTAATGATTATAAATATAAGCACTGTATCATCGTGAAACACAGTCTGCATATGCGCAGCGTGTATTATATATATATATATATATATATGTATTGTGACGGGGATCCCGTCATTAGTTGCTCGCCTGGATACCACACGATGAAGACGGAAAAGTCTTACACTCGGTGGTATTTCCAGAGCCATCAAATGAGCAGACAGCGTGTAGTAGAGACGGAGGAGGACGGCGCGGCGCCGCAAACAGCCTGCCGCCGAGCAGCAGCACGAGGCGAGAGTGACAGAGAGGGAACAACAGCGCGTAGCAGCCCGAGGTAGCACGACGCGAGAGCAAGAGAGAGGGGAACTCAGCGCAGCGTTGAGTCAGCGAGAGCAAGAGAGAGAGAGAGAAGACGTTGCATGCGAGCCACGAGATGAGCGCGCGCGAGCGGCGGCCGCCATGTTGGTGAGTGAGAAAGCAAGGACGAGTGCGAGAAGGAGAGAGAATGTATGTGGTAGAGAATGCGATATAGACAGACAGGCGAGAATGGAGGATGTTGGCGATAGGAGAACGCTGGAAACGATAGTAGGAGGGTGAAGCCGATAGATGGAGGCTGGAGGCCATAGGGAGATTGGAGGATACAATTAAAAGCGATTTGTGAAGGCATTATTGGAAGCGATAGGTAGAGGCTCGAGATCATGGGTGACGGTGATAGGCCAAGGTTGTACGTGGCAGATGAAAGTCATAGGTATAGGGTAAAGGACACAAATGGAAGCAATAGGTGGAGGATGAAAATGCTAAGTACACAGTTGAGGAACAGGAGGAAGTTAAAATCGTTAGAATTAGAAATGACAGTTTAGGGTGTTGGTTATAGGTACAGGTAATAGGTGGAAGTAAAGAGATTATGATTGGAAGTGATAGTCTGGAGATCATTTGTCAAGGTGATAAGTAAATCGTGATAATCATAGGTGGAGGTTGAAGGCAATAAGTAGATGCAAGAGGTGAAAGTTAGAGGTTCTAAGGGCACTTATCTCTCTTATGACTGAAGGGATAGAAGGAGTATAAAAATATTTTGATTGGAAATAATTACTTGAGAGTGTTGATAATATGCGGTAATAAAAGCTGGAGGATGAAGGGATAATGATTTAAGGCGATAAGTGAAGGGTGAAGGGATCATGGCTGGAGGCAATAGATGAAGAGTGAATGGATCGTATTAAAGGCGGTAGGTGGAGGGTGGAAACGATAAGTAAATAGTGGAGACGGTCAATGGAGCCTGAAGTATGTGATTGCAGGTGATAGGTCGAGGGTACAGTTTATAGGTGCATGATAACTTAATGCAATAGGTGGATGTTGGAGGTTATGGTTGGAGATAATATGTGGAAGGTCAAAGTCATAGGTGAAGGTGTTAGGTAGAAATCATAATGATTTCACGTTCCTTCTATATTTTCAATTATGACCTTCACCCTCCGCAGCTATGTCATACTCCCTATGTAACCCTCTAGGTATTAGATTCACCTATAACTTTGAGCTTCCACCTATCATCTCTAACAACCATCTATTACATTAAGGCATAATCCACCTATCACCTGCACCCACGACCTATCATCTCCAAACATATCTCTAAGCCTCCATCTATCGTCTCTACCCTACACCTACCACCTACAATCATGATAACTGCACTGTCCATCTATTGCCTCCAATCATGATCGCTTAACCCTTCACGTATCGCCTTCAATCATTATACCCTCACGCTCCAGCTTTTATTGCCGCATATTATCAACACTCTCAAGTAATTATTTCCAATCATAATGTTTGTATACTCCTATCATCCCTCGTGCCCCTATGAAATCCACCTTTCACCTCTTGCGTCCACTTATTACCTTTAGTCTCCACTTATGATTTTCACGTTTTATTGTAGTAAGATTTGTTTACATTATCATGCAATTAACATTGTTAAATTAATAAATAAGTAATGCAATTCGTAATAAATTTTATGTTTGTTGGCAAAATAAGAGCAAAGATATTACGGAAAATATAAAGCATACACGAACATTATTGTTGAAACTATTATAAAATTAAAATTATATACAATGGAATTTAAACACTTTGTATACAATGAAGTATACAGTTATTTGTTAAATTTTTTTTTATAAAATTGTTTGTACCAATTACATTTTGATTTTTGATTGCAATATATTAACATTTATTTTCAAAGATAAAAATAATTTATTTAAATACATTGCTTATATTTAGTAATTTTTTGAAATTCAATTTATTTTTGCATAAAGGATAAATCTTGGTTCTTAATGATGTAGATAAATTAATAGTTAGATTATTGGAAATTATTCAGGTCATAACAGCAAGGTAAATGAGAATCATATTTTTGAATTTAATAATATTATAAAATCTACGACACAATTTGAAATACAATGTACAGATCAATGCAAAGGTTATCAAATATTCAACCTGTAAATCTAAATAATGATTATTTACAAATTTTATGGTTCATGCCTTTGCAATTTAACATTTGATATAAAAAACATACGAAATCACGTGTGCACTATATTTAAAACGAACATGTTAACACCGTTTCCATTACTATTGTCTAATGTATATAAACAAAACAATATTTATGGAATAAATTCTCAAGAAATTGAAGAACTACATCTGGATTTCTCAAAAACTAATATTAAATTTCTTGAAACTATTTATGAGTATAGATTGAGCCAAGAACAACAAAATATTATCAGTCAATTCGAAAATAATTCAAAGCAACGTCATATAAATGATAATAATTCTGTAGTTAACGTAGAAATCGACACTCACAGTATAACTGAAAAATTATAACATCAACATATTTACGAAGAGAATATGGAAATAAATAGTCCAGAAAATCTGAACCTGAAGAAAATCAATCAAAACCATTTAATCAAAAATTGTTTTGTTAATTTGGAACCAATGGATTGGACAATTGTTCAAAATAAAAACAAGAATCAAAAGATAAAATGACAGTCACGTATTGAAACAGAAAAACTAACATAAAGAAGAGAAGGAAAGAAACAGAAGCTTTAAAACGTGCAGCATTAACAAACGAAGCATTACAAAATAAAAATTTAACTGTAAAAAAACAAGTTAAAAGACAATCGCGTACCGAAGCAGAAAAATCTGAAATAAATAAAAAAGAAGAGAAATAAAAGCTTTAAAACGTGCAGCATTAACAGATGAAGCATTACAAAATATTTATAAAATTATAGTTCTAAAAAAACAAGTAAAAATACAATCACGTACTGAAGCAGAGAAATCTGAATCAATAAGAAAAGAAAACAAGCAAAAGATTGAAACGAATATGCTGCTATGAACGATAATGATTTTAATGAAAATTATATTGATGAAAATAATTTAGGAGAAATGAACTACTGTACTCATTGCAAGCAATATATTTTAAAAGTGAAAAAACAGGGCGAAAACAATACACAAGTTGTTGTAGTAAAGGAAAAGTAGTTTTACTAAACCAACATTCTTACCCAGAACGTTTTAAACAATTAATTATAAATAATACAACTGAAAGCAAACATTTTAAATAACATATAAGATTATATAATAATTTGCTTGCATTTGCATATTTCGAGACAAAGTTTGATGGATTACTTAACAGAGGACCCTAAGTAAGACGAATATGTGATCAAATCTATCATAATGCTTATTCATTACATCCTAAAGAAAATGATGATGGAAAGTTTGGGTAATTATATATTCTCGATAATGAAATGAAAACACTGTTACGATATAAAAATAATATGTTATGTACACTGCATTTGTTGAAAGAATTAGATAATTTTTTAGGTGAAAATTACATTTATGCAAGTTCACATAAAATGAAGCATGAGTAGAAAAGGGAGATCAAATTCGTCGAGGTAATAGTAAATCAATAAACAATACAAATGAAATTACAATGTTTATAACTCAGAATTCTAATCTTGATAAAAACGTTTATAATGAAGCAAGGTGCAATGAAGTTGCTGTATTTTATGTTGGTGAAGATGGTCAACCTCCAACAGATCGACATATTTGCATATATTCAAAAAATACAGAACCTACAAGAATACCTCATATTAGTAAACATGTTAACCCGATGACATATCCAATTACGTTTCCTAATGGTGGTTTTGGATGGATGCCTAAGATGAAAAACACTACTAATAAAAACAATATTTCAATTATGAATTTATTATTAGAAATGATTTCAACCCATTTCTTAATTTAGGAAAATTAACTCTGCAATCTATTGTTAATGCTTACATTAATGTTGAAGGATCAAGATTACATTATTTACAAAAAAATCAACATTTATTAAGAACAGATTTATACAAAGTCGTGATAGATTAAATAAATAAAAAAGATCAAGAAAATGTAAGAATAGGAAAGTGATTATTTTACCATCATCATTTTCTGGAAGTCCTCGAGCATTAAAACAAAACTTTTTAGATTCAATGACATTAGTACAAAAATATAGTAAACCAGATTTTTTTTATATCAATGACATGTAATCCTAAATGGATACTCTACAAAACTGAAACAGTGAAAATTTCACTGGTGTGGCCAGACACTTTATTTTCGACTTCCAAAACAGTGAAATGATTGGCTTCGACAAAAGAGACACAAACTTAACTTTTGATATCCAGTGAATATATACACTATAAAATAAGTGAAATTCACGGAGTGACTATATTTAGGAGTGAATATTCACTGATCACTTAATGAATCAAGTATTTGAATAAAAACTGCTAATCCAGTGAAAATTCATTGTTTCTATTAGTGGCTTTTGGTAATGCAATATAACAAAGATAACCGGTGATACAGTCAAAATCCACTAAATTTAAATGAGAACATTTTGGACTTGTAATTATTTTAAATAAAACTTGAAATCACTATTAGAAAATCTTTAATTATTAAAATAAACTTTGAGAACTAAAAATCAACGAATATGTAGAATTTATTATAAATATATATACAAGTACATATTGGAAATTCGACGAAAAAAAAATATATATGAGCGTGTGTAGTAAAAATTCTTAATAAAAATTAGAGCAAAAAATTTTCTGGAAAAATGTATATAATAATTATTAAGTTATGAATCCGTTAAAGACCCCCAAACCTCTATGCCTGAAACTACTGTACCCCCAAACTCCTTACCTGCAAACCCCTTATCCACAAAACCCCTTTACTCCAAACCTCTAATACCCTAACACTTCAATATCCTTATACCCTAATATTCCAAAACCCTTACCCCAATACCCCAATACCTCAAAATTTCCTGAGCCTTAAGTTTGTCCGTGTAGTATTAAAAAATAGCTGTGATGGAGCGGTCGCTCCCCCCTAAAGATAATTAAGATTTTTTGGTAAGGTACAAACTAAACGTATGAACCCCAAACCCTAAACCCCCATACACAGCTATGTTTTAGTACTACATAGGCAAACTTAGTAAGGCAATTTTGGGTGCAGGGTATAGGGGTACAGGGGTTCGGGGGCATTGGAGTAGAGTATAGTGATATTGAGGTATAGGAGTATTGGGGTATCAGGGTATACGGGTTTGGGAGTATATAAATTTGGAAGTAAAGGAATGGGGGTATAGAAGTTTGGGGGTAAGTGGTTTGAGGATAAATGATTTGAGAAAATAGTGGTTTAGAATTTGGTGAGTTTGGAAGTTAGCGGGGTTTGGGGGGTTTGGGGGTATAGTGGTTTGGAGTATAGAATTTTGGGGTCTTAATTACCTACCTGCGTGCTCTGTATAAAATATTTCCTACCCAAAAGAAGGGCCTGTATTTATTATTAATTAAAATAATTATTACATAACTTTAAATAATTTCAGTATTTGTAATTTCAAAGCGTAGAAGGGCCTCATCTGGTGCAACATAATCCACCTGAATCGCAATAGCATAAGAGTTTTCTGGATTTTTATTATAAAACAAGGCTATGTGAGTACAATAAATAATTGTTTAAGTATATTTTTGCAAGAAATTTCATAACAATATTGTAAATGCACTTGTTAATGCTGCCACGTATTTGTGGTATTCTAATCTACAAATTTTAACACGTGCTCTAGTATAATGTGTTCCTCTATTGTTCGTGACATGTGCAGCTAAAATTTTCTTGGTATCTCGGTGGTTTAACCGTAAATCATCTTTTAAATCAAATAATTATTATATAAATTTAAATAACTTCAGTGTGTGGAATATCAAGGAGTAGAAGCACGTGCTGAGGCGTCTGCATCTGGCGCAATATAATCCAACTGCATCGCGAGCACATAAGAGTATAGTGGAGGTTTTGTTGTAAAACGAAGTGTAGGTGTATACAATAAATAATTATTTTATTATATTTGGCGACATGAAACTATTTAGCCAATTACACTATTATATTTCATTTTAATTGTAAAAATACCGTGCAAGAATAAAAGTCCTTCCTTGTAACGTATTTAAAATAATAATATAAATTCTTTTGAATGGCATTGGTCTATTGTAAGGCTATTAAAACGAAGCAGAATATTCTAATTATGTTATTTAGTTATTAAAATTTAAAAATTTAACAATCAGTGAGTATTCTCTATTTTATACAGTGCGTATTAACTCTTTTGAAAAGTTAAATATTTTCACTTTTTCAAAAAGTGAATTTTCACTGTTTTTGAGTTGCGCACTTATAACTTTATGAAACAGTGATAATTCACTGCAAAATAGTGAATTTTCACTGTTTCAGTTTTAGAGAGTAGATATTACAGATAATATAAAGCATTTTGAAACAGTAATAGATAGACCAGATATTATAGCCACAGTTTTCAATGAAAAAGTCAAGGCCTTATTAGATGATGTTACTAAAAACGAAATTTTTACAAAATAAATTGCATCTACATATATGATAGAATTTCAAGAAACAGGTTAACCACACGTACATATGAGGAAATCTACGGAGAGTTGGAATTTTTAGTCCGAAAAGTGGGAAGTGAGTAATTTTGAGGATACATTAAACAGACTAGGTTTTTTATCTGGTTAGGACGTACAATACAAAAAAACTGACCGCAATACATCAGCTCCCTATGGTAATAAAAAGTTACGGGACAAAAACTAAAAAAAATACGCTAATTTTTTCGTGTTTTTAGTTGAATCTCCTAAAAGTTTAAGAGCAGGCCGTATGTTAAACAAAATTTTCGATAAATTAAATTAAACTACTTGAAAAGATATTTCATTTGGATATAAATGTATCTACATCGGATGCACTGATCAAAAGTTTCGCATGTTTGAAAACAACGAACTTCGATTCAGGCTTTTACAAAAATATTCGATTTTACCTTTTTCTCTTAAAATCCTTCTAACTTTTGATTCAAGCATCCGTTTGGAACGTTCAATATGTCAAATTAAAGTTCGTTTTTTGTACTTTTTGATTACTTGAATTATTTTTTCTTTTGACTTGTGATGAGCTATATATATGCTTTTCAAATAGATCATTTTTTGAAAGCATATATATAACACACTACGTAATATTATATAAAAGAGTCTATCGATCTCTCCGAGGCAAGTGTTGGGAAAAAGGTAAAAATTAATTTATACCATTTTTTCAACAAAAAGGAAACAAAAGGAAAAATGGTATAAATTAATTTTTACCTTTTTTCCAACACTTGCCTCGGAGAGATCGATAGACTCTTTTATATAATATTAAAAAACACCGAGGGATAAAGTCTTTGAATATTGTGTTATACACATATTCACACATACTTACACTACGTAATAAATTTGAAACTTACACTAAATAGCACAAAAGTAGAAGAAAAGGGCTTTGATTTAAGCTGTTAAACTTTAAAAACGCCTTACTGGATCAAAATTTCACAGCATTTGAAAGAAGGGAAAAATCTCTGGATTTTTGAAATTGGTTGATTTCCTGGAAAAAAAGAGAAATTTGCCTTTTTTTAAATCTTCGTACCTTCCGATCCAACCTACCGTTTTTAAAGTTTAATAGCTCAAATCAAAGCTCTCATCTTCTGTTTTTTTTAACTGTCTAAAGTTTAGGTTTCTAACGCAATACGTTATATATGATTCTCAAAATCAATAAAAAAAATCAACTGAAGAAGCATATATCGTTTTTTTTTCTTTTTATTTAAAACTTCATGATTGGCGGTCCAATTAATCGTGTTTAACTTTTAATATCTTAATAATAATTCATCGGATCTCGAATTTTTTGTGCGATGATCTATAGATATGCTTCTCAAGTTGGTTATTTTGTACTTATTTTGAGAAGCATATATAATGTATCGCATGAGAAACCTAAACTTTAGACAATTAAAAAAAAAATATAAGATGCGAGTTTTGACTTGAGCTATTAAACTTTGAGAATGGTCGGTTGGATCGGAAGGTGGGAAGATTTGAAAAAAAGCAAATTTTCCTTTTTTTCTATGAAATCAATCAATTTCGAAAATCCAGAGATTTTACCCTTCTTTCAAATGCTGTGAACTTTTAATCCAGTCAGGCGTTTTTAAAGTTAGCAGCTTAAATCAAAGCCCTTTTCTTCTACTTTTTTGCTATTTAGTCTCAGTCCAAATTTATTACGTAGTGTGTTATATATATGCTTTCAAAAAATGATCTATTTGAAAAGCATATATATATAGCTCATCATAAGTCAAAAGAAAAAATGATTCAAGTAATCAAAAAGTACAAAAAAACGAACTTTAATTTGACATATTAAATGTTCCAAACGGATGCTTGGATCAAAAGTTAGAAGGATTTTAAGAAATTAAGGTGAAATCGAATATTTTCGTAAAAGCCTGAATCAAAGTTCGTTAATTGTTTTCAAACGTGCGAAACTTTTGACCAATGCGTCCAAATTAGAAAAATTTATATCCAAATGAAAGGTCTTTTCAAGTACTTTAATTTAATTTATCGGAAATTTTATACGACCTGCTCTTAACTTTTAAGAGAATGAAAAGAACACGAAAAAATTAGCCTATTTTTTCAGTTTTTGGCCCGTAACTTTTTATTGGCATAAGGCGTTGATGTATTGCGGTCAGTTTTCTTCTATTGTATGTCCTAACAAGATAAAAAACCTAGTCTGGTTAGTGTATCATCAAAATTACTCACTTCCCACTTTTCGGACAAAAAATTGCCAACTCTCCATAGATTTCCTTATATGTCATTATTTGTTAAAGAAAATAACAAAATATACAATCCAGAACATTTAATGAAACCACTAATATCATCACTAATGGATACCCAAATTATAGACGAAGAAATAATTGAAGAGAAATTATATTCAATAACACGAGAAAAGCAGATAATAGATTAGTAGTTTCATATAAACGTAGAAATTAGCTTCACAGTTCAGTGCGTAAAATATTTATTCAAATATTGCTTTAAAGGTCCTGATTCTGCTTTTATTGAAATGAGTACCAGCCAAAAAGAGAAAGATAATGTTAACTTTAAAGGTCTTGATTCTGCTTTTATTGAAATGAGTAACAGCCAACAATAAGAAGATAATGTAAATTATGATTATGATAAATAAAACAATTTATAAACACAAGATATGTCCACCAGAAGCAATGTATGGATTATTAAAATTTTCTATGTATATGTTATCTCACGTAATAAACAGTTTATCAGTTCATTTAGAAAATCAACAATTTGTTTATTTTGTAGAAGGTTGTGAAAATGAATTATTAAACAAAAATTTAAATACAACTTTAACAGCATGGTTTGAACTTAATAATAAAAACGATCCAAATGCTAGAAAATATTTAAACTTTGAAATTCCATATTATTACGTTTTTAATGAGTAACGGAAAGAATGGACTCAAAGAAAAAACAAAGAAAACTTATTTTAAGTAGAATGTCTTTTGTAAATCCGAAAGATAAAGAAAAATATTAGTTACGACTGTTATTATTACATGATAAATGAGCTCAATCGTTTGAAGATTTGAAAACATTTGAAAGAAACCTACTTAGCTTATTATGAAGTAGTATAATTCTGAATTTATCTATCTCTTCGAGCAAAAAAAAATGTTTAAAAATATTAGAATTTAATGATTTTTTCAAAGTACATATAAGTGCGTTTCGCTCTGGACTACTCGCTCATCAGTAAGATGACGAGTAGTTATATTATTATGAAGTAGCTCTAACTAGAAATTTAATAACTACTGATGAAGAATGGGCTAAGTGTTTGCAAGAAGCAATTGAAATTCAATTTCCTAAAGCATTGTGTAATTGATTTGCTTACATTTGTGTTTTTCACAATCTACCAAATGCAAGATTTTCGTAAGATAAATTTAAAGAATACTGTTGAATATTGTATAAATATTATACTCTTTGCTTGTTGTGCTACGAATTAATACTGGTCGCGCCAACTTTTGTATATATATGATTTTGTACATCGAGACAAGCGCGACTCCGAAAACGCGAATACGCGAGTATATAAACACACATATATAGATATACACTATAGAGAAGAGCGCTCGAATATACTGTACTCGCGCTCATTCTCTCGCTCTCGCTTGTAAGTCTTGGAAGGAGACAGTCGTGTCCGACGACACATCACACATTATAATAAAGTTACATATTATTACTAAATAACCTCACTAATCTTCCACCGCTCCAAAATGGTAGCAGAGTGTGGTTGAAAAATTTTTATGCCTTATTGTGACTCTTTTAAAAAGTGCAGTAAGACATATTAAAATGTGCTAGTGAGGTGTGAGAGCCACGTAGAAAATACAAAAGTGTTCCAGTGAAGAATAATTGAACTGAGAAGAGTTCAAAAAGAAATATAAGTGAAAACAACAAATAAAAGTAGTCTAGAAGAGACTGACAAAAATATTTTTGTGAAAAATTGAAGAAAAAAGTGTGATGCGAAGAGATTACGGTCGGCACACATAAAACGTGTTTAAGTGATGTGATAGAGCACATGGAAAATTTTATGAATTTGCACAAATAATTAATGATCGAAGAAAATAAAGAAACACTAAGTGAAAAACTTAGAAAGGCAATTTTGAAAAAAGTTATAAAAATAACCAAAGAAGTTTGTGTTTTGAGAAACGAAATTTACACAAAAATAAGTGAATACGAAATGGCTCAAGCAAAAGTTGAAGATATAATTATACCAATTTTTGACGGTATAAATTATACCAGTTGGAAAACAAGATTAATGATCTTGCTTAAATATAAAGAATGTCAAAAGCAAATAAAAGAGAAAGAATTTCTTCAGACACAGAAGCTGATTGGAAGAAACAAGATCTCAAAGCACGTGCAATTATAACAAGTGCTATCTCAGATAAGCAGCTTGAATATGTAAGTGAATGCATAACAGCGTATGAGATGATAAAAAAGTTTGACAAAATGTATATAACACAGTCAACAGCCTTACAAATGTTGCGAAGAAATAAAATAGAAGAAATCAAACTTAAAAGGTATAGTGAAATCGAAGAATTTTTCGTAGACTTCGAAGAAGCCGTAAATGATTTTAAAAGTGCTGGCGGCAAGATAACAGAAGCAGAAAAGATAAACTATTTACTTCGAGCACTACCATCAACCTACAGTTATATTGGTGATTTTCTTGATGTGATACCCAAAGAACAACATACGGTCGATTATGTTAAATCGAAAATAAAAGAAAAAAATTTACGTCGAAATCAGCGAGGAAGAGGTAGTCACAGAGGCAGCAACAGAGGCTTCAGAGGCAGAGGTTGAGGCAGAGGATAACATTCATCGCACAGCACGAAAGAGCGACACGAAGATTACGCGAGCAAGTCATGATCAACGCAAGTATGTACACCAGAGACAAATAAGGTAAATTTAAAAAGTGATTGTAACGGTAGCGAAAATCGAAAGAAAATCTTTTGGTTATTAGACAGCGGTTGTACCGATCGCATTATACGCGATGATAATTATTTTGAAAATTCTGTTATTTTGAAAAAACCGATAGATGTCAAATTACCTGACGGTAAAACGCTCAAAGCTACAAAAGTAGGAAATATACAAATTTATTTTGAAAATTATTATAGTAAAAAATATGTAAATCTAAAAAATGTTTATTTTGCAAAAGACATAAAGCAGAACATATTAAGTTTTTCAAAAATAACTGCAAGTAATACGATAGTAGCTAGAAATGATAGCACGAAAATTTATAACAATAATAGAGAATTAATTGTAACTGCAAATAAAGTAAATAATTTATATTATATAAAAGGTTTTCTAGTGAATGAACAGAAAGAAAAATGTATAAATGCAGTAAAAATAACCGCGAAAGAAAAATGGCACAGAGCATTAGGTCATGTTAATTTTCAATACTTAAATAAATTAGTTAAAGAAAAATTAGTTGAGAGATTGCCAGATAAAATTGAAAACACTGATATGAAATGTGCAAATTGCATTCAAAGTAAAATGGCAAATGTACCATTTCAAAATAATCGAACAAAAACTTCTGAAATTTTAGAATTAATTCATACTGATTTAAATGGACCGCATCAAACGACTGGTTATGGCGGAGAAAAATATTTCTTAACTTTTGTCGATGATTACAGTAAATGCACGCGAATATTTTGTATTAAACATAAGTCTGAAACTGCAAGTTGTTTTATAGAATTTGTAAATTTAGTTGAAAATAAGTTTAACAAAAGGGTTAAGAAAATATAGTGCAATAATGGCAAAGAATATTTGAATAAGGAGATTTACAATTTTATTAAGTATACGGGAATAGAATTATTACCATGTCCACCGTACACGCATGAATTGAATGGTGTAGCGGAAAGATACAATAGATCATCAATGGACATAGGCAGATGCTTACAAAGAGAAGCAAATATAAATAGGAGATATTGGCCTGAAATTATTAAAACGGTAGCTTACTTGAAAAACCGCACTATAGCAAATACTGTAGAAAATAAAACTCCTTACGAAATATTCTTTGGCACAAAGCCAAACGTTAATCATTTGAAAATGTATGATAGTAAAGTTTTGGTCCAAATCCCAGAGGTCAAAAGACAAAGTAAATGGGATGACAAGGCAATAGTAGGAATATTAGTAGGTTATACAGAAAACGGTTACAGAGTTTTAGTAAATAACAAAGTTATTAACACGAGACATGTACAGGTTGTCGAAGAAGACACAAAAATAATTTGTCTTAACGAATCAGATGAAAAGCATGAAAGTTGTGAACCGGAAAATTCTGAAAGCGATTCAGAAGAATATGATAGTGTTGATAGCAACACAAACGAAAATTTATTTATCCCTACTTCTTCTCTCGAGAAAAGTAGAGATAATTTAATTACAGAAATCAATGAAAATGATATAAATAGTGAAAATGAAAACGAAATTAATCTGAAAGAACCGAGAAGGTCAAAAAGAAAGGAAAGTCCTGTAAATAGATACGGTGATCCTATAGCGCATTTTATTTATATTAATAACATTGATGCAAATGTACCTCATAAATTCGAGGAGGCGATAAATTCGAGCGAATCAAAACAGTGGAAAATTGCAATGAATTCAGAAATCGAAAGTTTAAAGAGAAATAAAACTTGGAAATTAGTAGATAAACCATTAAGCAAAAAAATCATTGATGTCAAATGGGTATTTAAACGAAAAAACGATAATACCTAAAAAGCCAGATTGGTAGTTCGCGGCTTTCAACAACGAGAACATATAGAAAACGTTTACTCACCCGTAGGAAAAACGCAAACACTTAAAATATTATTATCATATTGTTGTAAAAATGATTTGTTTATTGATCAAATGGATGTAGAAACAGCTTTTCTGAAAGGTGAAGTAATATCAGAGGTTTATGTAAATCAACTAGAAGGCTATGAAGTAGGAAATAACAAAGTCTGTAAATTGCAAAAAGCATTATATGGTTTACGAGAAAGCTCAAGAGCTTGGTATAATTGTTTTCATAAGTACATGGAAAAATTAAATTTCGTAAGAAGCAAACATGATTATTGTTTATATGTAAATAATGCAAGCAGAGATTCAATATATATACTAGTTTTCGTAGATGATTTATTAATCTGTTGTAAAAATAGAAATAAAATAAATGAAATAAAATCAAAATTAATGGAAAATTTTGAAATGAAAGACTTAGGAAAAGTCAACCAATACATAGGAATAAACATTGAGTATAATAAGAATGAAGGCAAAATGACACTTAGCCAAACAAAATACATTGAATCTTTGGCTGCAAAGTATAATCTAGAAAATGCAAAATTGTATAACACTCCTATGGAGACGAGTCTAAACTTAGAAAAAGTAACTAAACAAAATGAGTCAATAAAGTATAGAAACTTAATAGAAGAATTACTTTATATAAGTACTGGTACGAGACCAGATATCTCATATAGTGTAAACTACTTGAGTAGATTACAAAGTTGTTATAATGAAACTCATTTCAAATATGCTATGATAGTATTAAAATATCTAGTGAATACTAAAGATCTAAAATTAACGTATTTTAATAATTTAAAATGTGATACACTAGATTGCATGGTAGACTCAGATTTTGCCGGAGACAATATAGATAGAAAATCCACAACTGGATATATTATAAGATATTATGGAAATCTGATTTATTGGAAAACAAATAAAGAAAAAAATGTGACGAAATGTTCAACCTTTGCAGAATATACGGCTATGTCAGATGCAGTAACCGAAGTAATATTTGTAAGAAATCTGCTAAGTGAAATGTTTAAAGAAAAATTCAATGAAAGAATAAACATATACGAAGACAATTCAGGTGCAATAGCGATTGCAAAGTTTGGAAATTATACAAAAAATTCAAAGCACACCGAAGTACAATATTACTACATTAATGAATATTATGAAAATGGAATAATCGATATTATAAAAATAAATTCAGAGTTAAATCTAGCTGATATATTAACAAAAAGTTTAAATAGAGAAAAGTTCACAAAACACAGAAAAGCATTAAATATATTTGAAAATTGCAAAAGCGACAAGACTGAATGTAAAAGAAAAGAATATAAATTTAAGTAGGCGTGTTGAATATTGTATAAATATTATACTCTTTGCTTGTTATGCTACGAATTAATACTGGTCGCGCCATCTTTTGTATATATATGATTTTGTACATCGAGACAAGCGAGTATGTAAACACACATATATAGATATACACTATAGAGAAGAGCGCTCGCATATACTGTACTCGCGCTCATTCTCTTTCTCGCTTGTAAGTCTTGGAAGGAGACAGTCGTATCCGACGACACATCACACATTATAATAAAGTTACTTATTATTACTAAATAACCTCACTAATTTTCCACCACTCCAACAAATACTTTTATTGCCCAAAATATTCAAAAGAACAAGGTGAACCGATTGATCTTGTGTTATTAACAAATGGTAGCTCATTAAATGACTTCAAGTTACCAAAGATTAATGAAGAATATACTTTTCATAATCATACATTTGAAGAATTTATCTCATTGGGCGATGTAATGGTGAAAGATTTGTTTAAGTTAGGATCTTTAACATGTAAACAATATTTTATTTTTGATGCCATTATAAAAAGTATTAATACCAACGACTTTAACAATACATGTTTTTATTGATGGACCTGGAGGCAACGGAAAAAGTTATCTAAATTCAATAATCACCTAACTCAGAATATGGGAAAATTCTGCAAAATATTCAAATTATTATCTGGGATGAAATAAAAATGACATAAAAACATACATTTGAAACTGTAGACAAATTATTTAAAGATTTGTGTCAAAATAATTTTACATTCGGAAGTAAAGTTATGGTTGTTTCTGGAGATTTCCGACAAACATTACCAGTTGTAAAACATAGTGATAGAACAAAAATAATTGAAAATTGTGTAAAAAATAATAAAATATGCAGAAATGTACAACATATGTCTTTAAAAGAAAATCTTACAGTTAATAATAACGATATCGAATTTAAGCAATGGCTTCTTAATGTTGGAGATGGTAAAATCAATACTAATTTTGAAATGAAAAACGATTTGATTAAAATTCCAAATGAACTTTTAACAAATAAAGAAATGATTATGGAAATTTTTCGTAGTAGTGTAGAATAAAAATTGATGCATCTCTTCTAGCCAAGTTGTTTATTTTAAAAATTGCCAAACGTTTCGGGATATTTTTATCCCCTCTTCAGTGGCTAATTCGCAAAACAACTTTCGTGTTTTCACATTATTAGGAACGGAAAGGAAATCGCATATGGCGGGCCTAGGACTCGAGAATTCAGGTCGAGGCAGGACATCAACCGGTGCCGCATTACCACCTTGGCACCGGTGAATCGTTCTGTTTTAAAAAAATTCTCGAGTCCTAGGCCCGCCATATGCGATTTCCTTTCCGTTCCTAATAATGTGAAAACACGAAAGTTGTTTTGCGAATTAGCCACTGAAGAGGGGATAAAAATATCCCGAAACGTTTGGCAATTTTTAAAATACACAACTTGGCTCGAAGAGACGCATCAATTTTTATTCTACACTATTCCATCATCGAGCGATAGAGTCATTATTAAACACATTTTTCGTAGTAGTTTTAATAATATTACTGAGATTCATAAGAAAGTTATCATAGCTCCAGCTTTAGATAAAAATTAATAAATAAATATTAATTTATCGGCTACGTAAATTACCATACCTTATAAAAAATTGAGAAACTATATTTGTATACAAAAGCCGGTCACGACAAACCGTTCTGGATAACACTGACTAAAAACAAAAATTTTTGAAAAAATTATAAATACAAACTTTCTACTCAAATTTAAAAAAATATATAAAAAAAATATTTTAAATTACTCCTTACGGATACGGAGCAACACATGTCTCTCATACACGCCTCGATGGGTGTCGCCAACAAGGCTAAATGACGCATCCAGGAGCTCCTTACTCGGACTGAAGTCTAACGTAAAGATTATGAGCTTTTATAGCCTTCACTCCGGCGCAAATTTTTACAAACAATATTATACCTGTGGCACCAACAGATAAAAGAAATGAGGAGCGACAGTTAATGCCGGTAAATTGCACACTAACACACGCGCTAACAACCACTATGGTGTCAACCAACGACATCACGGATCCATCGTACCTCAGCACAGCTATACCGCACCGACACGCCAGCCGCATTGACTTACAAAAGCCACATACAAACTACAAAAAAGAAAAAACTAATTTTAATATAACTGAAACCAATTAGAAATATATCAAAGAACATTCTTTATATTAGAGATAGAATTTTTATAAATGTTTTTTTAGAAAACTAGTATTCTCTGCTCTATTTAAAGTGTAATGGAAAAGGCGTATATGCAACATATCAGAGAACCTTCTTCTGTTTAATGAAGGCTCTCTGTCCAAAATTTGCATATTATCAAAATCGAATTCATGTCCCGTGCTAGAATTATGTATAGCAAGTGGCGATAGCACAACCTGACTTCGAATACAATATTTATGATCTCTCTCTCTCTCTCTCTCTCTCTCTCTCTCTCTCTCTCTCTCTCTCTCTCTCTCTCTCTCTTTTCTTTAACGGCCTAGAGGTCATACCAACAGAAGTCGCTTCACAATATTTACAATCTATTTTGTAGACTACGTTGCTCATGCAACCTTTATTTGATATCTCTCTATATTAATAAAATAATATCGCTGCCGCCGTGTCATAAATTAGCTCCCTCTCAATTGGCGCCCTCTTAATGGGAGAATTGCCTCTCTTTTTGCGTAATTTTAAGGGGTTATGCCTGAGTTAAATTTCAAAAAAATCAAAATTTTTTTATTTCATTTTTTTACGTCAAATTTACTATAGAATATGCTGTTGAAATCCTTTTTGCTCGAAAAAATTCCGTTACAAAGTTATACGCAAAATACTAAAGACATACAATTTTTCAAAATTACGGATTATTCATATTTTGTCTTATAGCGCTTTTGATTATTCAAAACAATTGTGTTGTTGTAGAAAATGTAACATTAAATGTGTTTATAAACTCCTTTTGAAAATGCAATTTCATTTAAAAAAAACACAAATTATTTACTGAATCATTACATACTGTAAATAGCTAATTTTTATAAAATGCATTAGCACGGGCGCATTAGATGCGTTAGGAGTTTTTTTTTAATTTTTAAGGTAGTTGAGATTTTTATTGTAATTTATTATTTTTGTAATATGTATTATTGTTTGACTTTATTTGACATAGTCCTGAAGAGGATCTGTAGCAGATCGAAACGTCGGCTAAAAATTAATAAATATCGTGGCTCGAAGAGATGCATATAGTCATTTAATCCTGCATTACCACCGACGAGCGATAAAAGCATCATTTATATCAATTCATTTTCATTGTTACTTAAATTATCTGACCTGTGATAAAGGGATTTATGAAGTTTGCCCTTGACACTCAAATGCAAACCGAATATATATTTATAAACAATATATATGAATTTATAATATTTGATTGTAAATATTGATTAATGTAAATATGGAATTTTACTTGAAAACTTCGGGCTTTGGGAAAAACCTAATAACTTTAATTACTTATCTTTTGATATTGATTGATAATGATGGTGTATGATACTCTTTCACAAAGGTATCGGCGGTAGGGTTATAAGCGAAGGTCAAATTATTTTATTAAGTAGATATATATATATATATATATATATATATGCGATGTAGCATTGGAGAATAATTCAACTTATGGTAGTTGTTTTAAAATACATTTACACTACAGATATTAGTCACTTTTAAATCATAATTTATAATTATAAAATAGCACGAAGCAGGGCAAACAATGTAAATACAAAAATCTGTTACTACGTTGTTGAGAATGCAGTTGCTATGCACAAGAAATGTATTCCTTTCCATATTAGTTATTTCCATATTAATTAAAAATTGGGGGTTGGCGAGCAAAGCGAGCAAGGGGTACCATCCCCTAGTATTTATTAAATTTATTATCAGTGTGGTTGACCATGGAAATATAATATTTTCCAAGAACACATTTTAACTTTGCGTTTAAACACGGATAATACGGAGACACTGCAACTCGATTTTTTGAATTTACCTTATTTTGCTCTATGTAATGTGTTATATTTTAATCGAAACGACATCGTTTTATGAAATATGACATATTCATAAAATGATGTTATTTATTTACATAATTTTCAACACATTTGTTACATATTTAGTTACGAATTAAATAATTCCAACAAAATAAATTTTTGAATGTCATATTATGTGATTTATTCGCATCATCCAAAATCGTTACATAATAAAATTACATACTGAACAATTTTAATATTTTGAAAATATTTAAGGATGTAATAATATCACATGATAAACAATTGGAAATTGATACATCACAAATTGATGTCATTAATTACGTAAAGAATTCACGTTAAATCAAGATATTTTATTATATCTTAAAATCACATCAATATTTTCAACAGGGGTAGGTCTGAGTTAAAGGTTGAAAATAACAGAGCCGAATTTATTTATCTGTAAAATCAGACTACTTAACCTACATAAATATGACTTTTGGTGCCTTTGGGAAATGTGCTTTTGGGCCTCGACAAGGACCATTGTTTTAAGCCTTAAATTTCTGCATTTTAAGTCCCTTGCCACGGGTTTCTTAGTCAACCAACAATCGTCTTTCATCAGTCAATCGTTTTTCATCAGACTAGCCTTAACATTTTCCTTATGACTAGCGCTATAGATATTACGGACAACTTTTTAAAATTATTTTTTCACTCATTTGACTTATATAAGATATATTACTATTATATTATCAAAATAAGGATTATTTTAAAACAGTTATCCGTAATATCTACAGCGCTATTCATAGGGAATTAACTAAGAAACTCGTGGCAAGTTACTTAAAATGCAGATATTTAAGGCTTAAAACAATGGGCCTTATCGAGGCTCAGATGCACTGTACAGAAAACTTTATTGTAACACAAATCGGTCCGAAAATTTTTATTTTTGAGGACACATCTGTTGGACGATGTTAGTTTTTTTGGTAGCTCATTCCAAACAATAAACCGTTATGTGCCTAGTCAAAGCCCCCTATGCCAACAAAGAGCTACAGGCGACAAACCGAAAAAAAAATTAAAAAACAGGAATTATCTACAGTGTTATAATTTTTTAGATTTTTTTCATATACATAGACTTAAAGCCGACCAAAAAACCTTTAATTTGCATATAAATTTGTCTGGATTGGATGCACTGATCAAAAGATACACACATTTAAAGACAACGAATTCTGTTTCAGGCACTTACGAAAATAGCCAATTTTACGCTTTTTTCTTTAAATCCTTTTAACTTTTGATCCAGGCATTCGTTTTTAACGGTTAATAGCTCAAATTAAAGTTCGTTTCTTCTACTTTTCAGCTAATAAGTCTAAATTCAAATTTTTCAAAGAAGGGAGCTATATCTATGTTTTTCAAGTAAATCTATATTTAAAAGCATATATATAGCACACCATGTGTTATCAAAAATTTTGGACCAACTATGAATATGTGTGTGACACGATATTCAAAGGCTCTATCCCTCGATGTTTATGTAATATTTTAAAAAGAGTCTATCGATCTCTCCGAGGCAAGTGTCGGGAAAAAGGTAAAATTAATTTTAAACCATTTTTCCTTTTGCTTCAACGTTTCGGTGAACACTGTCACCCTCTTCAGGAAACTGTCAATATTTATTTGAATAAATCAATAAGCACAATAAAAGTTAAACTTTTGAAATCGGTCGATTGGATCGGAAGGTACGAGGTTTTGAAAAAAGGCAAATTTCCATGAAATCACTCGATTTTGGTAAATACAGAGATTTTTCCCTTTTTTCAAATGCCCAAAACTTTTGATCCAGTTATGTTTTTTTAGTGTTTTATAACTCAAATTAAAGCTCTTTTCTTCAATTTTTTTATTAATCGGTCCAAAAATTTTTATAACACATAGTGTACTATATATATGCTTTTAAATATAGATTTACTTGAAAAACATATTTATAGCTCACGTCTTGAAAAAATTTGAATTTAGACTTATTAGCTAAAAAGTAAAAGAAAAGAGCTTTAATTTCAGCTATTAACCGTCAAAAACGAATGACTGGATCAAAAGTTTAAAGGATTTTTTTAAAAAAAGCGTAAAATTGGCTATTTTCGTAAGTGCCTGAAACAGAGTTCGTTGTCTTTAAATGTGTGTATCTTTTGATCAGTGCATATGATCCAGACAAATTTATATGCAAATTAAAGGCCTTTTGGTCTGCTTTAAGTCTGTGTATATGAGAGAAATCTAATAAATTATAACACTGTAGATGATTCCCGTTTTTTAATTTTCCGGTTTGTCGCCTGTAGCTCTTTGTTGGCATAGGGCTTTGACTAAGCACATAACGGTTTATTGTTTGGAATGAGTTACCAAAAAAAACTAGCATAGTCCAATAGGTGTGCCCTCAAAAATAAAAAAGTGCAATTTTTGGACCGACTTGTGTCACACTTTCTGGTAGATTTAAACATATATATTTTTAAGTACAAAACGTTATATTTACGTATAGATAAGTAATCTTATTTTGCATATAATAAATCTAATTCTGTTATGTTCAAAGCTTAATTCAGGCCTACCCCCTCAAAAATTTTTTGCTACTCAGGAAAGCAGTTTTTAACAAAAATACTTAGAACCGTTTTTTTTAAATATTTGCTCAGCTTTTCAAAAAAAATGCTGTATATGCGTGGTGATGGATATGGAATCATATATATATATATATATATATATATATATATATATATATATTAGGCTGCCCAGTTTTGCCACCAATTTTGAAAGTTACATTTAAGATCAGACTAAGCATCGGGGAGGCTCAGAACTAGTACAACGGATTTTGAATTTTTCAAATCGAATAATATTTAATACCTCCCACGCGATTTAGGTATTTTAAATAGGATATAACATAGACGAACAAATTAATGTCTATAACAATGAAATTACGGTCATTTTCTGATATTTTTTTTTCTCGGGCTTGTCACCGGGTACATAGCAATAGGCTCGAAGAAGTTTGGTGCAAAAAAGTTAATAATTAAAGAAGTTGACAGGTGCGTATTTCTACTAAAACTACTCATCTTTGGAGTCGATTTAAGGCCCCTTCTACTGCTTCGATGTCTTTCACATTTTGACACAGCGTTCTTAAATTCATGCCGAAATGATCCCAAAAAGAATTTTACCAAAATTATTTTAAGAACACGGTTAAAAATCAAATGAAAGTTTTGGTTTTCGTTTTAAAAAGTAGGTGAAACGTCAAATTTTTTTTAGGAATAAGCTGCTATGATACTTTAACACCCTCGCTCCCTCCGTCGGAGGACACATCTGGTGCTACACGTGTTGGTCTTCTCAGCTATATCGCTTTTTATTTTTCTCGTAAAATTCAGTTTTCAATATCGTGATTTTTCGTGAAATCGCAGAATTTTATAATATAATTATAATATTTATTGTTATAATTTATTATAAACAAATTATTTGTACAAAATTTTTTTTATGTTTAAATTATAATAATCGTGATTTTTCATGACATCGTGACATTTTATATTATAATTATAACAATAAATATTATAATTTATAATAAACAAATTATTTGTTAAATTTTTTTTTTAATGTTTAAAGAATAATAATTGTGATTTTTCATGACATCGAGACATTTTATATTATAATTATAACAATAAATATTATAATTTATTATAAACAAGTTAATTGTTAAAAAAAATTTTTTTTGTTTCTAGGATATGTTTAATGATTACAAATATATAATTATAAAATTAATAATTATAAAATTCAAAATATAAAAATGACTATTTTGCAATACTTAACTTAATTTAATTAATAGCTTTATTTTTAAATATATAATCTCCTACAGTTTGCATTAAGAATTCGATGTGATTTTACAATTGAATGTACGAGTGAGAAGCATCGGACGAATCGCGAAGGTTAGCATCGGACAGAGCGAGGGACGAGAGAAAATTGAGGAGGAGAAAGTCTGTCTCTGTCGCACCTCTGGTCGCACTTATACATTTTCCTAGGCTTCTCACTCGCACACACGGGTTGTCCTATGTCTCGCTTCCGAGGTCCCGAAAAGCCGGACCCTACCATAAAATCTAAGAAGTATTTATGACCAGGATAATGATGCTTATTGTTTGGTTCCACTGCCATTACCTTCTTCAGATATGTTTCTACACTAGGTCACAGATCTTTGCAATCGCGTGGGAGCTATTAAATATTATTCGATTTGAAAAATTCAAAATCCGTTGTACTAGTTCTGAGCCTCCCCAATGCTTAGTCTGATCTTAAATGTAACTTTCAAAATTGGTGGCAAAACTGGGCAGCCTAATATATATATATATATATATATATATATATGCATGGTTCTCTGTCAAATCAGAGCTTCATTTTTTTCGTTTCGGAAACTATTTGAAAATGTTCTAGAGATTGTAAAAGGATATCCTGAAGTTTTGAGATATTTTCCAGCACACCTTTATGGGCTACAAAGGGTCAAAAATGGGATTTTAAGCATTTTTTTCACTTTTTACAAATTCATAGCCCCTGAGGGAAGCGTTTTTCGTCGAAATTGCGTAGAATACTTTTTCAAGGATTTTCTCTAGTTTCTACCAAAAATACATCCAATGTGATATATATATATGGATGGTTCTCTGACAAATCGAGCGGTCGATTTTTTGACCCTATCGAAAAAAATTTTTAAAATGTTCCTAAGAGACACATGAGTATCCCTGAATTTTTTCAGATTTTTTGCATCAAGTATCTTCGAGTTACAGAGGGTCAAAGTTGATGAAATCACGATTTTTTGCTTTTTCTGGCTACTTTCATTAATTTGTAGATCCTTAGGGAAGCATTTTTCACTATAGAGATATATAACATTTTTTTCTGCAAATTTTCTAAACTATTCAAAAAAAATATTTTTGATGTCGTATATATATGTTTTAAGAAAGTTATAAGTCATTTAAGTCTTAAAATCAAGTTTTAGGAAAGTTCGATCATCCGGACCATAACCAAAAAATTCATGAAGATACCTTATTTCAATTCAAAAAAGTCTGCGAAAGACCCAGAATGTCAGAGGCCTTGGTTTCTCTGTAAAAAATCATTATATCCGTTCATATATGAAAAAATTTAGTTTTATTGCTATATAGAAGAATTTAACCAATTTTATCAATTACGTAAATTTTTTTATAATAATTTCAGTCATTAAAAAAATGATAAGGTTAGTGAAATGCTTCGATATAGCAATAAAACTAAATTTTTGTCATATATGAATGGATATAATGATTTTTTACAGAGAAACCAAGGCCTCTGACATTCTGGGTCTTTCGCAGACTTTTTTGAATTGAAATAAGGTATCTTCATGAATTTTTTGGTTATGGTCCGGATGATCGAACTTTCCTAAAACTTGATTTTAAGACTTAAATGACTTATAACTTTCTTAAAACATATATATACGACATCAAAAATATTTTTTTTGAATAGTTTAGAAAATTTGCAGAAAAAAATGTTATATATCTCTATAGTGAAAAATGCTTCCCTGAGGATCTACAAATTAATGAAAGTAGCCAGAAAAAGCAAAAAATCGTGATTTCATCAACTTTGACCCTCTGTAACTCGAATCGAATTTTAATCATAAATTTTATAATAAAATTATATATTTTCATCCATTTCAAACTTGGAAAGGAAGAGAAATTAAGAAAAATCTCAAGAATTCTTTTCATCTTAGAATTTTGTTTACTTTTTAAATATTTTTTTTAGATAGGAAATCCAAATTTTGTTTTGAAAAGTGATATTTTGGTTTTGTAAGTGGTCTTAAACTTTGTCTGGCATTCTGGGACTTATTCAGATACTTAGGTTGAAAAAAGCTATCTTTACACATTTTTTTATGTCAATCCGAAGGATCAAACCATAAAAATTTTGAATTTAAATGTCTAAATTGCGTTTAAAGCTGCTGAAACGTGTATATACACACACACACACATATATATATATATATATATATATATATATATATATATGGGTGATTCTCTGTGAGATCGACCGGCCGAGAAATAGACCTCACTATAACTCTGGGAATTTGTTCTAGAGGTTGCCACGAGTTACTCCAAATTTTTTCAGATTTTTAGAATTTATTGTCTTAGAGTTACAGGGGGTTAAAGTTGATAAAATCAGTTTTTTTTTGCATTTTGTGCTGATTTTCAAAAATTCATAGCTCCTCAGGGAAACATTTATCACTATAGGGACATATACAATTTTTTCTTAAAATTTTCTCAAATTTTCAAAAAAAAAAAAATAATTTTGAAATCATATATATATATATGTATTATAAGTCATATATATAATTTAAACCTTGAAATTCAAAATTTTCAAGGTACGACCCATCGGATCCCAACCAAAATTTTTGTAAAGATTGCTTATTTTAGTAGAAAAGTTTCTAAGTATGTCCCAATCCATCAGACTTGCTCTATTTCTTGCTAAAAATAAAGTTATTACTCATATTTTGCTACGTTTGGTAAATAATGATCTACTTCCGCCTTTATAATTATAAATTCATCTGAATTAATTATAGTATGTATAGTAGATATATATAATACATAATGAGGTGATATTGCTTAATGTAATAGATAATAATTCTATATGTATAGCGACTAAAATCTGGATTAATAGTTAATTTATAAAATAGTACTTACAGTCATAGACGTATGAGGTGGTTTTAACTTGTTTTCCCGGACCAACTTATTTGAACCACCTGTAACAAACAAAGAATAATTTATTTTAACACAAAGAATTGTGTTTTTTAATTTAAAGTTAATTGAATTAAAAATAATAAAAGTATACATATCTGATATTCAATGAGTCTTTCACAGTATCTTCATATACATATGACTTTTGTCCAAGTGGACTTTTACACTTTAAACTTTCTCCAGGCTACAGCTTAGACACTGTTGCCGCCGTCTTGTTCATTCCTAATACAGGGTATAACTGCCGCCAACCCACTTTCGTGCTATTATGTTGAGCATAATCTGAAGCTCTAGTTCTACTGCTGCTGCTATCAGCTACCTAACCTCATACGCGCCGGGACCAATAATTTATAATAAAATACTAGGGGATCATTTGCGCGCGTAAACGCGCGCGTTGGTTTTATAGTATACGAAATTTAAATGTATTATGTGTAGTAGCTTAATGTATATTAATTTATTAATATTTTGTCTTGAATAGTTGTTGTATACAAATTAAAGATATAAAATATATTTTTTTAAATAGAAGTATTGTGTATATGCTCGAAGATACAATAATAGTTTAACTGCAGCTGAAAATGCACTTTGGGTTTGTTCTGAAATATGCATTTAGGGTGTATTCCGAAATGATTGGCCAGTAACTTCCTTTGAGCATAGGCTGGCATAGGTAATGCTAGTCAGCATATCTGGTAACGATGTATGTCAATGATGGACAAAAACCGTTTTATGACATCAATGTCAAGCATTGACATAAGATTGAATCACTGCCAAATGTGCCATATCCCACTCATTTCTGGTGCCATCTATGACGACGCTATGTAAGTAAAGAAAGCGTAACGCATTTTCCATTTTCTTTTCGTTGTTACGTGAAATGTTAAAGCCAGCTTCGTAATAGTTAATTTTAGTTGAATAGTGATTTCCTTATAAATAAAATAATGTTATAATAAAGTGTTGTTGTTAATTTTTGTAAAAGTATTTTAATAATAATAATTCAAAAGTTTGGTGGTTTTTTTGTTATTCGAAAATGTCTGTTTCAAAAGAAGATTTTTCTACAAATGAAGCAATAGATAGTATACAAATAGGAGACTCAACCATGTAAGTAATAATTTATATATAAAAATCATAATTATTGTAGTCATAATTAGTGTACATAATTAAATTATTTGTTAAATAACAATAACTTATGTTTTAATAGAGATGTTGTTGGCTATGTTACAAAATGCAGTAACAATTTTCATTCAGCGAAATCGTCAAAATTTAGCAAGTTTGTTTTAAATAATGGTTCCGGGAAGCAAATTCAAGTGATAGCTTGGAACGAAAGCACGAAGCTGTTAAATTGTATTAAGGAAATGGGAACGGTAAATTTATGATAAATATTTAAGTTCATAATAAAATATGTATTAAAAATTAAGTTAAAAATTATAATAAATATGGTTTTTTATTTTTAATAGATAGTTCATGTAGGCTCAGCGAAAGCTTGTCCCATAAGAAATGAATCATACAACAGTGGTAATGTTTTCTTTGAATTACAATTAAAAGAAAATTCAACCATAAATATATTTGGCAGTTATGAAGAAAATAACGATGATGAAATATACGAAGACGTGTCAATTATTGAAGCTTATGATAAAATAAATAAAACAATAAGTAAGAATATATTAACAATTAGTAAGAATATGTAGCATTTATGTTATTAATATAACTTATTTTAAACAAATTAATTTATTTTAGGGATTCAGGGCATAATAAAATCTGAGCCAAGAAAGTATAAAAACAGAGATTTTGAATGTATCGTAGGGTCCATTACCGATACATTTAATAAATTAGAAGTAAAGTTTGGCTTTGATGTTGAAAAGTCGGACATAGCAAATAAATTAATAAAAGGAACCACAATTGAAGTTTGTGGATCTATGGAACAGTATCCACCAGGTCCTAAAATGTTGTTGATTGAAAGTAGTGACAAAGTAAAAATAATTGAAGATGAATTAAGAGTACCATTTGAAGAAATCATAAAAGGATTTAAGAATAAAGTTGACGAATAATTATGGTTATTAAAGTGTAATAATAGTTTTTGTACTCAAAAATAAATATATATTTTATACGTAAAAAGTATTAATATGAAATAAATTGTCATTTTTAATAAAAAAATTCTGTAATAAATTTATAACAATGTGTTTTTATTTAATAATATTTTATAAAAATATTGAGTATGCACATATTGAGTATTTTTTATCAAATATAATGCAATATAAAATAATTTTGAGTATTCTAAACCTTAATGTACGTAAATATGATTTAGTGTTTGTAGTACTTGAAATACATGTTGATGATTAAATGTAAATAATAGCTTAATCCTTTGAATTAATATTTAAATAATATAATACTTTCGTCCAGGAAAACGGAAAACTTTTTTTAATTTTTTAACTTTTTCTGAAAAAATATGATTATTAATAAATATCATACATATACAAAATATGTAAAAGTGTTATACCTTTAAAAGCTGAAAATAATATTAAGAATAATTTCTGAATTATGATTGTTTAAAGAATAAGAATATGTATTGCAGTATACAAAAGTATCAAAATTACTCTTTGATTACTCTTTTCATCGAAGAAATGATTTTTAACAAAAATGTTCTATGCGTATACCTAATTTTTAAATATTTTGTAAATTATGGTGAAAATTAATATTTTAATTTAAAAATTAGGTATGTGAATGGATAATTTTTGTTAAAAATCAGTTATTTGATGAAAATAGCCATCGAAGAGTGATTTTTACACTTTTATCAGATTTAAGAAGTCAGTATACGAATGGATCATTTTCGATAAAAATCAGTTATTTGATGAAAATAGCCATCGAAGAGTGATTTTGACACTTTTATCAGATTTAAGAATTAAGTATACGAATGGATCATTTTTGATAAAAATCAGTTATTTGATGAAAATAGCCATCGAAGAGTGATTTTGACACTTTTAGCAGATTTAAGAATTAAGTATACGAATGGATCATTTTTGATAAAACTCAGTTATTTGATGAAAATAGCCATCGAAGAGTGATTTTGACACTTTTAGCAGATTTAAGAATTAAGTATACGAATAGATCATTTTTGTTAAAAATCAGTTCTTTGATGAAAATAACCATCGAAGAGTGATTTTGACACTTTTATCTACTACAATATATTTTTTATTCTTTTATTAATCATCATTTACCAATGATTTTTAATATTATTTTTAGTTTTAAAAAGTATAATATTTTTAGAAATATGAGTAAAAAGTAGGGATTTGTCTTAAATATAATAACTTACTTTATCATTACTTGGTTCTTCATTTAAAGATCTTTTAACTGGTTTGTGTACTCCTTTTAGCAAAAGACCTATTGATTTAGTGTCATCAGATAGAATCGAAACATCATTTTTATTTTTTACTTGAAGGTATGGAGTGTTATTGGGTGTATTTTTAATACATCCCAATATCTTGCAATGGCTTCCTCTTGGAAAATCTGACATGTCACAAATTACAGGCATTCTTATTTCCAACTTATATTTTTGACAGTCAGAAAGACAACCTTGGTTGAATTTAGAGTTTGGCAAAGAAGTTTCAGTAATTTGGTTTTTCATATAACCAGTTACACCTGAAATTTTTATCAAATATTAAAGAATAATTGTACTTATAATATTCAAATTATTAGTGTATATTGTATGAAATTTTCTTACATATCATTCCAGAATAATTCAATGATTCTGCAATCGAAACAATGGGAAATGCATCGGTGCTATTTGCTTTGTTGTTGTAAAAGTCGTGCTGTTGTGCTTCCTTTAGTACTCTTACGATTGTATTCGACATAATGTTCAAATCGAAATTACACGTTGATGAACTTGATTCGTGCTTCGGTCTTGTAAAACCAGCATCAATGTGAATAATCTAAAAATTAAGTTCTTATTTAAATTTATGATAAATAAATTATGTGGGAAAGCATTAAAAACTTACATTCCCTGACATTATGCATCCTTTAACTTTTTCAATTAAATTTTTGTCCCAGCACAGAACTTGAATTTTATCAAAATTTTGATTTGTTAAGCTGAATTTTAACATATTGTTTCTCATCTCTGCATCATCAATGATTCCAACAATTTCACTAAAAAAATCAAAACAGTACTGAATAATTAACCGATTATAAATAGTTGCAATAGTGTTATTGAAAAATTAGTGCTTATAAAGTTTTAAAATCGTTAAAAATTGGTTTGATGAAATTTTGGCGTGAGATCTCATGTGAGATGTCATCTAAGATATCATCTGAGATTTCACCTGATATTTCTTAGTAGAGATATTTTATAAATATTCGTTGTAGTATAATGTTAAAATTTAAAAATATTTTTAATAATACTTACACAGTTTTTTCATAAACTATTAATTGATCTAACAATTCTTTTTTAAAAATAACACCGTTAATGTCACTTAGTTGGTAATATTCGTCATTTATTAAATTCATATTGGAAAATTTTGAATGATTTGAAAAGATGTGAGTTGTTCGAATGCTGCTCATAGACTGTGGACCTCAACCAATGTATAGTCAAAAAGGACTGTACACCAGAGCGTAAAATCTAACGCCGCTCACGTACCCTTACTCAAATTACAATAACTTTTTTTGTTTGAGCTAAGTAAACATAGATAGACGTACTTCTATGAATGCTTTCCAAAATTTTTTGTTCATGCAAGAAATAGAATGAAATAATGAAAGAAAAATCTCTCCGTAAATGTCTTGGACAATATCAATTTCAGAATCTGCAATGCAATGTGATGGAAAGTGTTCTATACTTAAATTATCATGTGCATTATTTAAGTATCCATCTCCAACATTTAATAAAAATTTTGAAAACGAAATTTCATCAGGCAAGGCTCTCATATTTTCTGTTAACGAAAACTTTAAAAACTTCGACCAATATTTGCTGCGATTTAATGATAAATCAACAATCTCAGTTCGTGTACTTCTTAATTTCACAGGAAGTAATTGTCTAAAATCACCTCCTAGAACAATGATTTTACCACCAAAATCTATATCATTATTCATTATATCTCGTAAAGTTCTATCCATTACTTCAATAACGTATCTTGGAGCCATAGGAGCTTCGTCCCAAATAAATACATCAATTTCTTTAATATAATTAGCTTCTTGTGATTCTAATTTTATACCCGAAGACGAATCAGAAAATAGCGGTACTGGTAATTTAAATACTTTATGAACTGTTTTACCTTCTGGAAGTAATGTAGCTGCTATACCTGTAAAAGCCATTGAACATACTTTTTTATTATTTCCTTTCAAAAAATACCATAAAGTTTCGTACAAAAATGTTTTCCCTGATCCACCAGGACCATCAATGTAAAAACAATTATTTTTAATATGATCTTCATTATTAAATACTGTATCGATAATTTTATCAAATATCTTGTGCTGTGTGTTGTTAAGTACATTTATTCTTCCTTCTGCTATTTTTAAAAAATTATTCAGATTATCTTCTATTCCATCGTTAGTAGAAATATAATTATCAATCATTGCAGTTAATTGATATAATTCAGGGAAATCATTAAGATGTTTGCCTTCCAATTGAAGTATATTTTGAATATCTATAATAGCTTTGTAATAACTTTCATTTTGACAAAATCTTAGTATATAATCTTCTGACATTGGATTTTTAAAATCTTCCCAAATTTTATATGGGTTTAATGGATTGCAATGTATCAAAATACGTACAAATAATCGTCGAAGCTGTTTTGGCATCATGAATACCACTGCTTCCTTCATAGCATTAGTCCATTCTTGATCATTTTCTATAAAGCCATATGCTAAACATGCTGATGTAAATGTTTCTTTAACGTCTCCATTAACTGTTCTTAAATGTTCAAAACTTGTTGCTCCTTTAACTCTTAATAATAATATTCTCAAATGAAATAATTCAACTTGACTTGGACTGACTGTATACATACGTCCAATACACTTAACAAATTTTTGTCTTTTGTACCATTGTCCTTCAGTTTTACCATTAATTTTAAATGTTTTAAAAATATAGTGTTCAGGAATTTCTGAATAATAATATTGGCGTGCTTCATGATCTCTTGCATTGAGTCTAAAATAATCTATAAGCATTGATACTTGATTTAACGCATTATTAACATCTTCATAATTAGGATTTATATGAATAGTGATATTTTGACAATTTGGTTCATGCAATGGTAATCTTTGAACTTTATGACTTTTATATTGTAATGGCTTCGATAATATTCGCCATACTGCTTCAGATGGGCCAACATAACGTGTATCGACAAATTGAGATGGTTCATCATGATCAATTAATGATGTATGATCAGTATTATTATTTGTAATAACAATTGATGCAGCATCATGTCCTTTGTATAAATATTTATGTAAATATTTAACTGATTTAATGCTGGAACAGACTTCAACATTAATATGACAATTAAATCTTAAAGACAGTTCTGGACAATAAGGAACAACAAAGCGATTATCTACTTTAAAATTATTAGGACGCATATAAGTTTTTCCAGTTTCTCTTCTACGATAAATAGGATAGCTATTTTCATTGAACGTTGTGTCTTCTTGAAATTGTTTAGGAAAATTTTTTGAACACTTTCCTTCTACCATGCACCAGTGACCACAAGGTCCATGAATCATATTTTTCATAACAATTTTGTGTAATTCATTATTAACATGTGGATCAGGTATTTCTGCCGATATATATTTGTCAACTTTCGTAACTGTATCAAGTTGATGAATTTTAGCCAATTTGATTAAAATATGACAATGTGGTAATCCACGTTTTTGAAATTCAATAACGTAAATATGAGCAGTAACTTCTCCAAAATATTTTTGTTTGACAATAAAATCTATTAAAGCATTTTTCTTTAAATAAAATACTCGTGTACATATATCAGGTCTATCTGATGTTTGCTGCCCTGGTAATAAGTTCTCTTCAATTTCTCTCCAATGTGGATTGCAAGTCATTGTGATAAATAAATCAAATTTACCTTTTTTTCGTTGTATGGCCATAGAATCATGATAACATTGCAACATATGACGTGGAGATCCAATGAATGTTGATGGTAAAACAACAATTTTTCCTACTCTCAAATTTTCACTACTGTTAGCTCTTTTTTCCAAGTAATCAATTAATCCTTTGTATGATGAAACACGCAATTGGGGTTGATGTGATTTGCAATAATCAATACGATCTTTTTCGATTTTAACGTAAGAATCAACAACAAATTGTTGAAATAAACGACCACCTCTAATAAAAGGATTAAATTCATCTGGTCTTATAGCAATTTTACTTTTCATGTAAGCTGCTCTTGATATTCTTGTTTTTCCATCTTTTTTGTACATATTTGTATGCCAACCTTGTTTACCCTTTGGATAAAACAAAGGGTAAATCCAAGGTTCAACATTTGGATCCAGAGTACTCACTGATTGTAATTGTTTTGATTCTTTATGTCTTACAACGACATAAGCATCAGGAATTTCTCCATCGGCTGTCGTTGAAAATATAGCAGCAACTTCATTAGTTCTTTGAAAATTATAACGTCTCTTATCAAATCCAGGTTTCAAAGAAAAAAGTAAATTTAATTCTTGAGGTGAATTAATATCTTGTTTTTTAAGTTCATCGCCCATCATTTCATAAGCTTTTGCAAATTCGTTATGATTTCGCATCATATTTTCAAGTAATTGTATTAAGCTTTGATTAATTTCATTATTTTGTGCTGCACGGTGTTCAATGGCTTCATTAGGATCTATAAGAAAAAGTTGACCATAAGAAGGTCGTTCATTACTATTTGGCAGTAGAGCTGTATTAATTCTATAATAAATTTGACCTTGTATTTTAAAGCAATAAGGTCCTGAACGTCTGTTATTAAAATCAATTACGTTAGCATTGAAAGATGCAAATGAGAATAAATTATTATACCAACGAATATGCTTAAAAAATTCTTCTGAAAGTTGGTGTTCTGAATTAAAAAGCTGCTTTAATTCATTAGGAAATTCATCATAATTTTGTAAATTAACATTACCATGATTGCAACAATCATTAAAAGAATTACTCTTATTTGAAACCCTTTCATCACGAAAATGCAGTGCATTGCAATGAATACAACGAATGCTCATTTCACCAAGATAGTTTTCTTGTACAAAAATGTTTTTATCATTATTAATGGTAATATTGTTTGTATTAATTTGATGGACGTTACAATTAACAATTTGCTCATGTTCATGAATGTTAAAATCATTATTAATATTTATATAATAACTATGATCTACATTTATAATAGATACATTATCACTATCATAAGTGTGATCGTGATTAACAGATGCCCTACTATGATCTTGCAATTCTAATTTTTTTTTTTTTTTATTTTCACGGTAAGTACGGCTATATTGTCTCATTTTTTCAAGTCTGTGTTGTCGAACTTCTATATCTTCTTCTTCTGTTTTAATTTTTCTTTTACATGAGGCTAACATTTCATTTGGTTTAACCATGTTTGTGAGCTATAGATAAAGTTATAGGACTGCTAAATAAGTATAATTAATGTTTTTTTTTAAACGGTACGAAAGGTTATAAACAATAAAATTATACAAAGAATTACATTTATTTTTTATATATAACCGTATTGAAAACCTATAATAATATTTCATAATGTATAATAATTGAAGATACAAATAATTTATTGAATCATACAGTTACATTATTGAAAACTAATAACATTTCATTGTGCATAACATAATATATTGTAAATAACAAATGATGCTTACAACATTACTTAAAGCTATAATATTTTTCCTTTAATTTTTGTACATTTCATTAATATCCTTAAATATATATTTATACCTTTAACTTTGTATCTTGTATTAAAATGTAACCTAAAAATCACAAAAATCACTTAATATCGAATGTGACCTAAAAATTTAACCTTTTTTTATCTTAACCTTACAAATTATATATCACCTCAATCGTTAAAATTATATCAACGTCATCATATATTTTATCTTTTAATTTCAATTATTCATATCCTCATATATATTTCAATCTTTAATTTTCGACCTTTTTTATAAACTCATTTGGACCTCTAATTTTTGACCTTTTTCCTAAATTAATAAATAGTTTGACCTATTTCCTGAAATATAATGAATTCATGATTAAAATGAATATTTTTATTGGTATATTAATTATATTTATTTATGATATGCCCATAGCTAACCTTGCAATCCAGACTTTTGAATAAAGTGCTAATAAAACCTTCAAACGTATACTGATGATTTTTTTCTAATCGAAGATGATATAGATCCTGAAATATATAATAAACTCATAGAGTAAAATTAATATTTTTATTGTTATATTAATTATATTTATGCATATATAGCTAACCTTGCATAGCTAACCTTGCAACCCAAACTTTTGTACGCCAATTCAATGCTCGATCTCGATAATCAATGATTCAATCGCATCGCAACGATTCACAGCTTTTACATTACTCAGATAATAAACTCATAGAGTAAAATTAATATTTTTATTGTGCCAATTCAATGCTCGATCTCGATAATCAATGATTCAATCGCATCGCAACGATTCACAGCTTTTACATTACTCAGTATGTTCGCACAGTCTTTAATGACTTAAGACTCTCATTACTTAAGACGTCGTCTTCGCGCGAGAAAAATAGAACAACGGAACAGACCTCTTCGGACTTTTTTGGATACGCAACAGCTGTTCTCTTATACATGGATTTAGATAGGCCAATGGCGCTGCCCACGGGTCCATCTCTCTTCTTATAAGGGATATTGTTTAAAATGCACTTAAACCCTCTAAAATTCGTACTCCGCGTGTGTAACAGTGTCTGAGCTGTAGCCTGGAGAAAGTTTAAAGTGTAAAAGTCCACTTGGACAAAAGTCATGTGTATATGAAGATACTGTGAATGACTCATTGAAAATCAGATATGTATATTTTAATTATTTTTAATTCAATTAACTTTAAATTAAAGAACACAATTCTTTGTGTTAAAATAAATTATTCTTTGTTTGTTACAGGTGATGCAAATAAGTTGGTCCGGGAAAACAAGTTAAAACCACCTTACACGTCTATGACTGTAAATACTATTTTATAAATTAACTATCAATCCAGATTTTAGTCGGTATACATATAGAATTATTATCTATTACATTAAGCAATATCACCTCGCATTATGTATTACATATATCTACTATACATACTATAATTAATTCAGATGAATTTATAATTATAAAGGCGGAAGTAGATCATTATTTGACAAATGTAGCAAAATATGAGTAATAACTTTTTAATAAATTCTTTTAATAAACTTTTTAAAAAACTCTAATAAATTTTTAGCAAGAAATAGAGCAAGTCTGATGGGTTGGGACATACTTAGAAACTTTTCTACTAAAATAAGCAATCTTTACAAAAATTTTGGTTGGGATCCGATGGGTCGTACCTTGAAAATTTAAATTACACATATGACTTGTAATACATATATATATATATGATTTCAAAATTTTTTTTTTGAAAAATTGAGAAAATTTTAAGAGAAAATTGTATATGTCCCTATAGTAATAAATGCTTCCCTGAGGAGCTATGAATTTTTGAAAATCAGCACAAAATGCAAAAAAAACTGATTTTATCAACTTTGACCCCCTGTAACTTTAAGACAATCAATTAAAAAAATCTGAAAAAATTTGGAGTAACTCGTGGCAACCTCTAGAACAAATTCCCAGAGTTATAGTGAGGTCTATTTTTCGGCCGGTCGATCTCACAGAGAATCACTCATATATACAGACACACACACACACACACACACACACACACACACACACACACACACACACACACACACATGTTTCAGTCCAGTTTCCAATATGATATATATATATATATCATATTGGAAGTATTTCTTCTGGTAACTAAAGAGCATTTCCTTGAAAAAATATTCTATGCATTTTCAACGAAAAACACTTCTCTCAGGGACTATGAATTTTTTTAAATTTGTAAAAAGTGAAAAAAATGCTTAAAACTCAAAGTTAGACCCTCTGTAGCTCGTAAAAATGTGCCGGAGAAAATCTGAAAAATTCAGGACATCCTTTTACAACCTCTAGACCATTTTCCGATAGTTCCCAAAAAATGAAGCTTTTATTTCATAGAGAACCACCCATGTATATGTGTGTGTACGTGTGTGTATGTGTGTACGTGTGTATGTGTGTATTTTTCTCAAAGAGATCCAAGATCAAATTTTTAACATTATCAAAAAACTGCTGCTAACTGAATAGCAGCATGCTTTCTCAAAGAAAGTGCATTTTTTTAACTGTTTACTTTTGCAAATTATTGTGAATTTAAAATCTATTAAATTGATTTTGAGTTACAAAAAACCAGCAGGACCAGTTAAAATATTGAATATATTTATCTATAAATATTTTTTTATAAACAGGAGAAAATTTTTTAAAAAAAATGTTGCATAGATTTTTGGCGAAAAGCGCTTCCTTTAGGATATACAAATTAATGAAAATACGAAAAAAAACTGGAAAAAAATGCTGAAAATCACAACTCTGATTTTCTACAGTACGAAAACTATTTAGGGGAAAAATCTGAAGTAATTCTGGGAGACTAGAAATACCTCATATAAACTTTTCATTATATTTTGGGGAAGGAAAAAATTTTGGCCAGTCGATCTCACATACATCTTACACACACACGCGCACCCGCAAACGCACACACATTTACACACACACACACACACACATATATATATATATATATATATATATATAACTATAGAAATGTTCTTTCATGAATTTTTTGGTTGTCTAACTCTTGATCAAAATCTCAATTCCACTGATTTTAGAGTTTAAATTGGATGTAAGAAAATGAAAAGTATTCTTGAGATTTTTCTTCGCTTCGTTTCCAAGCTAAAAATAAATGAAAATTTCGAATTTTAATCATAAATTTTATACTAAAATTATATATTTTCATCCATTTTAAGCTTGATAACGAAGCGAAATTAAGAAAAATCTCAAGAATATTTTTTGTTTTAAAATCTTGTTTACTTTTTAAATATATTGTCTTTAGATAGGAAATCCAATTTTTTGGTTTCGACCAATAATATTTCAATTTTTTGTGTGATCTTAAACTTAGATGCACGTATTGGGACATATTCAGATACTTTTGTATTGAAAAAAGCTATATGTGTACAAATTTTTTTATCTCAATCCATAGAATCAAACCTTCAAATCTTTGAATTGAAATGTCTAAATTGCATATTATGCTTCTGAAATGTGTATGTCTATATATATATATATATATATTTATATATACACACACACACATATATATATACATACATACATAGCCGAGTTAATAACGCATGATAATATTCTCTTATCATATCAAATTATATTATCATATTATACTTTGCAGTAATATTTTTATTTTTATAGCGTTCGAAAGATATTTTACGCTAACCTATAAATCGCTAGAATCTCTAGAAAGAATTTCTATAATGTTTTATAACTGCAGTTTTAAATTAAAACTTCACAAAATATTAAAATTTTCAAATACATACATTCTACTTATTATCAAAATACAAAATATCTAGAGCCAATCTAAATTTCTTATGTTTTGATAATATTCAGTCCTTTCTTATTTCCATACCGGTAATAATCAATTATAGAATCTAAAAAATATCACGTTTTTAAGAATATATGCCAAAAATATGTAAGTATAGAATGTTTACCGGAATTTCAAACAAAAGTGCTTAAAGTTCGACTCTACCTTCATATTTTCTCATACCTACACTCTTATCTTTCAATATTTTCAAGGAACTTGTTCATGTAATAAAAATTTACTTTAGATTGCATGATTAATTATATTTATTTCTTATAATCTTTATTTATTTGATATAATAAAATGTTTTTCTGGTAATTTATCAAATATATGTTCGAAAGACTAGTAAATTCTTTCAAAATATGTTGAATCAGATATAATAACTTGCATAAATATATAAAAAAATATTCCATGGGCTTTGATTATTTCAATTATTCATTAATATAATTAAATTATTAATAACATTACAAGCTCTACCATAAATAAACAATATTTTATTTTCTAATAATTGAAGCTTTTTACTATAAAACTAGAAGACTATAATAAAGTTTAACCAAATAAGTAATATTCTATCTTTTACTCAATATTCACATTTTTATTCTTCTTAAACTACTCTTACCCTCGCATGTAAATTGTCCATAATGTTTTCCGCTGCTTTTATCACCACAAACTATACATTCAATATTAGATGATTTGTCCGTTTGGGAATTACTAGACTGATTTACTTGATGTCCAGACGTCGCACTTTGTTGCAACAAATCTCGAGTAGCCGCAATAGATCCAGAAGACATTAAACACGTTATATCTTCAGTTACTGTTGGCGTAACCAGATTAGTCGGAGGCATTGAAGCGTTAGGCTCTATATGATTGTTTTCAGAATTAACGACTACGTTACTTAGCACAGCACTAAATTCTCGCGTAGCCCAACTAGGTGGTAGAGCTACCATCGCCATAGAAGCGGCGGTGCTACGCGCCAAAAATCCCAGATCCAATATGACCGTTTAATCAAATTGTTAAATTGTAGATTCTCAATTATGTAATGCATGAATGGTAAAATGATACTTGAACTATTATATATAATACTAGTGTTTTATAATTTAACTCAAAAAGTGCTGCATTACCGTCATAAAATTAATTTTACAATGACAATTTTTATAAATTTTAGACATTATTAAGAAAATGTATTACTTTATTTAATAAAATACAACTAAAAAAATTTCTGCATTTATTATTTCATTGATAAATAAGATTTATAAGATATATTTTCTTGATGAGAACCATTTCACGTAACACATTAAATATCTAGACACATTATTTAACATTATTTTTAAAATATGTCACTTTCAACACATTTTTTATGTTAATTTATATTAGCATATGACGATAGTAATAAGATGTGTACAGTTACTAATGATTAAAGTAATTAAATAATGTATTTAAACTGTTGGAATGTATTTTCTGTTTTAACAGTTTTTGCAAATTAAGTTTCTTAGTGTATGAATTTGCAAGATAGTAACATGTGCGTGGTTCATGTGTTCACGGAGAACATCTAGATACTAACTGCAGATCTTCACGACCCTTGACATTTCTGTTTCTGCCCTTCCCTTCTTCTTTCCCCTTCTTCTCTCTCTCTCTCTCTCTCTCTCTCTCTCTCTCTCTCTCTTCTCTCTGTCTCTTTCTGTATGCACTTAAAAATATACATACACACACGCACACACATGCACTCACACACACACACGCGCATACATACATACATACATAGCTATATACCACACACACGCATACACATACACACACACATATATATGTGTGTGTGTGTATATATATCTTCTAGAAACGCTTGTTGAATGCTCGTAGTGAAGTGGTTTCCATGGATACTGTAGGTGGGGTCAAAGAAAAGACATGCCTCTAGATTGGTTTCATTGGCTAATACCATTTAAATACCTACATTCAAAACTAAAAGTATTTGTAAATTAATGGCATGACTTTTTTCAACTTTACACCGGTTTTAAGTTACACAAAAATTGCATATCCTTAAATTTGACGCTAAATTCTTACAAAAATCAAACTTTTCCACTGCTTGAATAATATTCACTTAATCACTTAAATTAAGTACTGTTGTGAGATAGTATATATTTTTTCACGGATCAATTGCTGATAAAAATGATTATATATTAAATAGTATTTTGTGTATTCATATGAATAAAATTAAAAAAAATTCGATATGAACTTAATTTATTTGTTACCACTATTTATGAAACAATTATATTAGTTAAACTAAAATTTATTCACAAAATTTGAACTCATTTGACTTAAATTTGAAAAATTTAACTCAAAATTAAAAATTTTCAACAATAGTTTGTATACAAATTTGTTTTTTATAGAATGCTAATTTGTGTTTATATTTTGTATTATTTTATGTATATTTTTCTTTGGCTATTTTTATCCAAACACAATATTTATTATTTAGAGAGAATTAATAAAATGTTTCCTCAATTAATCTCAATTTTTTAAGAAGACTAGGATTATTAGGCGCGCTCCGAAAATACCTATGGCTCATTTGTATTATTTTTAAATACTAATTTGAGTATTATACAATCCCTGTCTTATGGACTTTTCATGTTACCGCGGATTTTATTATCAATAATTTACTTTATGCACATGCATATGAATATATTTTTTACCCAACATTTATGTTTTTTGAATAGTTTTATTTTAATATTCTTATTTAAGAATTATTAATTAAGATAAAATAATGGAAAGTGTAAGGTTGTTTTCTATTATCTCAATAAAAATTAATTATATTAAAGATAGTTTTTTGCAAGACGAGGTTCTGAGGGCTTCGATATGTCGCATTTCGAATAAATTATTATTTTCATCACCAGAAGACGAATACATTGAAGAATTAAGATATTATAGTATTAATGTAATTTATAATATTAAATGCAGTCACCACGTCAACAGACCTCTCGTGAATAAGTGAATCCGAAAATTTAACAATATGATGTAGTGAGACTATTGAAATATTTGGAATATAATCTAGGAAAGTAAATATGATCGCCTAATTTCTTACAAATTCAAAATTTAATTTTAACAAAAAAAAATTGTGAAATGAATAAATAAATTGTGAAGTGTTTTATTTATTTATGCTTTCTCAAAGGAACTTTATTTTTTATTTTTACTATTATAAATGATTATATTACAAACTGAAATTCCTCTCGTTATAGGTATACTTTTACATTACACTAAAGACTATACCTATTCCAATAAAAATCTTTCGAATAAGAATTCAATATTTTCTAATAAATGCTGGTCCAAAAACCAACAAACCAACAGAAATTTAATGATCTTTCAGAATATGGAATTAGATTTTGTGTATCTATGGGATGTATGGACGAAAAATGTAACTGTTTTAAAAAAATCACTTTCAAAATTTCGTATAAATTCTAAAATAATGCGATAATATGTCGATTGATTCCAAATTCTAATAGGATCTAAGACTAACTAATCGCGCTCAATCAATCTGCAAATAAAATTTGAACTTATTCTATCTATTCGTTCCATTTTTTAATAACACTTTCTTCTCCCTGAGGAATACGTAAATCGTGGAAGTTCAACAGAATTTTCGATTTCAAAATTTACACCGATACAAAGCTTTCTCTTTGAAAAATCAAAAATATTAATTAGTTATATTAAAAGTTCATAAAGTTTTGTTTTTAAAGTATCTTAATGAGTATCCTAAATATCTTGAATAGGTCTATGCTTAATACTCACCAAAAAATCCAAATGCTGGTTGTTACTCCTTTTGTCGTGCCTTACAATCAATAAACCTATAATCTTCTTTTCCTGCATCGTGAGGCTTTTAATAAGGCTTAATTGCTTAATTGTAAATTGAAACTATAGTATAGTATTTAAATAACAAATTTTTTATATTTTTGTAGCGGTATCTGTAATTTTATCAAGTCAACCGGAGTCTAGTGATTATGAACTTGAAAAAAAATCTAGATTTGAATATATTAGAAGAAAAAATAAGAATAAATTGAAGAATGGAACATCATAAACGGTCTTATAAAATACTTAAAATTTTTGGAGGAAAATTTGTATCTAGATCAGATGAACTGAAAAGATGGTAAATAGAAATAGTAAATGAACAAAATATGATAAGTGTAATGCAATAAAAGAAGGAACTTACGATATGTTTACTAGAATCTAGTACTAAAAATAAACCAGTGGATACAAGAGACCTGCAAATATGGGCATTGCAAGCAGCTACTCAATTTCCATAAGAGATATATGGTTAGGAGGTTTTGTAGAATTGTAAATTTGCGAATCGAGTCATTCCTTACGATTTTGCGATCCGATACAGTTTTTTTGTCAGCATGTAGTTTTAAAAAGCATTATTGTTATTATATACCTCGAAAAGGAGCCTTACTAGACTCGGCACGTTGGCAATAATAAAAATCATGGCTCGAAGAGATGATTAAATTCTTAATTATTAATTCCATCAACACTTAGCATTAGAAGCAACTACATTAGACATACAAATTTTGTACTTTAAGACCCTAGACAATAGATTTCAAAAAAGAATTTCGCATTAGCCAGAGAAAAACAACTAAATAATGAAGCAAGCACAGCATCGCTCGATAAATGAAATTATGAAAATGATCGAAGAATTCGAAAATGATTTAAAATTAATAACGTCAAATTTTAATTCAAATTATATTATATATACAGACCAGATGGATTGTAAGTATAAAGCAAATTTCCAGCGAACCCTTGAGCATATTGTAGACAATAAAATTGTAGAAGTATACCTTGGTGACATAAATAAAATGACTCATTCTCACACTGCTCAATACAGTATAACTGCTTCAGTTTGGTCCAAGAATCCAGAGACCAATAAATGAACAATCAGAAAAATATAAAAATATCTGTATCACATTTTCAAAATCAGGAAAATTATCGACAATGTTAATTCAAGATTACCTTTAAGATGTCTTGCACCCTTACGTTGTAGAAAATTATTTTGTTCTGGTTCAAGATTCTTGGAGTGGACAATCACTAAAACATATTTTTGATATATTCAAAAATCAAGTTGGAAAGTCTACTTGCAGTGTAAAGACTATACGAAATTGCAGTCCATTCTGTCAGCCATAAGATACCTATTTGCATCAACAAATAAAATAATTCATTAAAAGACTACAAAACGATACAATTTATTGGAAAATAATAGGCAAATCAACTCAGCAGAAAATACTATTAAAATTGATGCACTAATACTACATCGGTTGTAGGACGGATTTCCCAATCCATCAGAGACGTATTCATGAATGTCAAAGAAACTTGTTTTTCACAAAAGTCTAATGAAAAATGTTCTTGTGGATGTTCAAGTTTTGCCAAATGTTCTTGGTGTCCAGAAGACTTTTGCTTTCATTGCTTTTTTTTGTTTGTCATATCTGAGATTATTATTTTTATTTAATGTTACTAATCTAAACTAAAATCTGTTTACCTATAGTTACCTTAAAATAATAACAATAAATATTCTTCTTGCAGATAATAAAATACATTTTTCTTCAGTGTTACTATACAAGGGCTTAAGGGGTTATGACAGGGTTAGAATTATGAAAATATCAAGTTTTTTTTATTTCCTTTTTTCACAGTTAACAGTCCTTAGAATGTGGTCCTCAAAGCCGTTTTTTGCTAAAAACATTTGCCTCGAAGATATAGACAAAAAACTGATAAATCTGTTTCAAGTAAATTTTGAAAAATCGTGATTTTTAAATATTTTAATTAGGCCAAACTTGTGGAAAGGATTGTTCTACCACACTTTTTAAAGAGTAATTTCCTGAGAAATCTTACTGAAAATACGACTTAAAAACCGTTTTACAAACCGTTTTTTTCTCAAGATTTATTAATTTATTTCCGTAAAATATAATAAAATCCGTAAAATTAATATTTCTATGTGTGATTTTATGTTACTAAACTCAATGTGTTAAAGTAAAGGCATTCAACAAATTTGAATTTGCCACTCGAACAAGTTGTGCCTCACAGCGTCCGGTCGAGAATGAAGATTACTGTTTGATCGGTATAGTAGAATTTTCTGTAAAGCAGCAGAAAGCAGCCAAACAGCTGTTTTTCATCCAAGACACTAGATTAGTGCAGTTAGTCTGCTAGCTGCTGTAACAATGCTTATAACCTCAATGGTGTTGTTAAAGTGCAAGAGCTTCTTCAGAGTAAAAAATTATTCAGATAAGTATTGGAAATTAATTAGTAATAATTGTGTCCATAATGAGCTTTTTCTTTGTTAGTTTATTTTTTGCTTTTAGGTATACGGATACAAGCCAGCAAGATAGGAGTTTATATTAACTATCTGGATTATTGTTTTCATGCTTTTCAACAACTTGAAGTGTATTTAATAATTGTAAGTATTGCATGTAACTGTAATTCATAAGCTTAACTTGATTATGCATAAGTAACGAAAAATTTTATTTTATTTTCAGCTTCTAAAGACTATTATCACACAGTATGATATGCGCGTAGCACCAAATATACTTTATTGTATATATATTTGAGTACCAAAAGCAAATCAAGGTATGCCAGATAGTTTTTTTAAGTATAGCTGAGTTCATTTGTATGATTTACATTATAAACTTTAAATGCCTTTTACTCAAATTTAGTTTTTTCATGCCTTTTGTGCACTTGCCGCAGCTTTCTGAAGGAACCGTACCATCAATCCTGATGAACCAAATTGGAAAACCTTCCTTATGAGTATGGTCACAAACTGAGAGGAGCAGAATTGGCAAAGATAAGTTCAAAGTGAATGTTACGTATATTTACATATGTAACATTCACTATAATTACTAATTTTGTGAATATATGTTTAATTAATTATATTAATTTTGTGTTTTTCAGGAATCTGTTCTGTTTAGTCTAAGACCAGACTCATAAGGAAGATTTGGCACTTTCATTCATCAGGATTGATGGTATGGTTCCATGAAAAACATGTGGCAAGCAAACAAAAGTGATGAAAATCATGATTTTTGGTAAGCAAATACCTTTAATTGTTTTTAAATGTTATACTCACTTTATGCATATTATTTATGCATAAAAATGATGTATAATACTTAGATTTCAAATGAAAAATGTAGTTTTTAGAGCACCTACATATATTTATTTTTTACAGCACTAATAATTTTTCTTTTTTTTCCAGGTTTTAACCCTGTCATAACCCCTTTGTTAAGTTGTTGGGTATGATTTTTTTTGGATGTACGTGAAATAGTCGGGTCGCAGAAGCTTAAGTCGTAAACGGCCTAAGGAAACTGCAGCTCGCAGTATTCCCCTTTATGACGGGCTGATTGCTCGCTGTTTTCCGAAGCGCGGTATGCAGCAATGCGACGCAGCAGCGGACATCTCCTGGTTTATTGCACCCGATGCGCCCGAGAGGACAACTAGCCTTAAATAGGCCTGTACCTTCGCCGAAAAATCTAGTGTATAAGCGACCTTCGAGCCGAGCAGTTGCTCTCGTGTATTTCTCTGGCCGAAGCATCGCTTCATTTGCGCACAAGATATTCTCTACGCCCTTTCTTAATAAATAAGTTAATTTTATCTCTACATCGAGTATTCCATTTTTTTCCATACGAAACCCCGGCCTAGTATAAAGAACACCCTTAACGTCAAAACAAAAATTTCTTTCAAGTTTAAGAGTTCAACTTTTCAGATCAACTTTCATAAATAAGCCTTTCAAATTATAGTATTTAAGCTAGTCGAGAGATAGCGTGTAAATAGTGTTATTTACATTGCGCTACAATTAAGCTTTACGCTAAGGAGACAGTATACATCGAATGCGTCAGTTGCACAACCATAAGTTTCAAAGGCAGTTCGTGACGGGATTTGAATCAGCTGATGTCAACATTGATGAAGGCTGTACAGTGTAAGTATAAAATTGCTGAAGATTTGCGGTCAGATAAGTATACATTCATTAAATTATCATTATTTTAAAAAAAGATCTTGATTCTTTGTAATTTATTTCAGGTTTCAAAAGAGGGAAGAGCAAGGAAAGATTTGATGAGGCTCGTATATTAGATTTAATCGTTTATTTTACATGCTACTTGCAGCTTATATTTAAAACAAAAATTCAAGGTGAGATGTGTTAAAAGCTAAATTATTCATAGATTTGTTCATCAAAATGTTGAAGTAACTTTAATGATTAATAAAAACCAAATTTTAAAGAACAACCAGGTAATATAAAAATATCATCGTTTATTTAGGTATTTTATTACTTATTTTTGTTTAATATATATATTCATTATTGATTATTGCATGTTTTAAATCATAAACATATCTTTTCAGTAAATTAGTTCTTGTATGCAGCTCTAGCCAAGAAAAATCAATGCTAATTGGAAAATAGAGATAAGAACTTGAATACAGTAAATAATTGGAATAAATAGTGATATTATGACTTTGAATTTCAGATTAAAGACTCGTTAAATGCTGAAACTTTAGCAGGACTTATTTTATATTAAAATAAGACATTTCCTGTAGTTTGGATTAAATCCATAATCCGGCGGTTGAAGTCTCTTCTAGTTAGTGACTGATCTTGAGGATGATTTCTCGTCAACCTGGGGTCATCCAGACATCTGGACATCATCTTCCGGGAATTGTGTGTGTATGTGTGTACGCGCGCGCGTCATTTTTGCTTCCCGTAAAAGAAAGCTATGATTGCAATATTAGTATTAGAATTACATAGGTTGATTAGTGTTAGAAATTCTAATCTGAATATTTTAAGTCACGACTGTAAGTACGCATGTATGTGATTGTCATTCATTGAATCGCTCTAAAATTAAAGTTAGAAGTTCAATTATATTAAATGATACAATTCTTAAAAATTAAATAAAAATAAAAAATTAGTTAATAAAATAATTAAATTTGAATAGATCATTAAATAATAAACAATTATAACTTTGCATAATATACAATGTATTATTTAACGTACAACAACGTTTCATCCCAGGTCTATTCATTGGACTCTTCAGTATAAGACTTGATTTATTTACGTAATATCTGCATATAAGCTAAATTCAATTGATCCTATGATATACCCTCTTATATTTCAAAGTCACGGTTTTGGATAGATACCTTATGTAAAACATACTAAAAATAACAATAATATAACTATGTTGTAAATTTCTAATTATAAATTTATTTATTAGAAACGATTTCAATCCATTTATCAATTTAGTTAAACGAACATAACAATTTATTGTGGATGTTTGGGTATAAGTTGAAGGAAGCAGATTACATTATTTAAGAAAAAATCAGCAAACGTTAAGATGATAATAAAAATTGAGTCAAATCATCTCCTCGAGCCACTTTAATACTTTATTAGTCCAGTTGTACTAGCAATTGAGGTGGATGTTGCTTGGAGCACTTTAGTTTTTTTTTTTAAAAAAAGTAGAAAAACGCGTAGAATAAGATAGTCTTGCTCCTGCGTGCGAAAAACCTGCGAAGATCTTGTTCTAACTTAAAGTATAGATGATAAGGTTAATTTTACATATTTTTAAAAAATTGTAAATCTATACTTATAATGTAAACAATCCTATGCATAAATTACTAATTTTCTGCACATTTTTTGCTTTGCCGTAGGAAATTTCACCATGCGGGTGATGAAATAAGGCCAGGCTTAATGGAAAATTTTCACAATATGATTCTTCATAGCTTGAACGGAAGACTTTTATGATAATATTCGTAATTATAGTGAATCTTACTCTATAGTGACTTCAGTCAATTCTGCTTCGTGGAGTCTGTGAAGAAAGGTTTCCTGAAGTTTTCTAAGAAATTTCAGCGTGATCTTTCCCATAGTTACTGAGAAATCATGTGGCAACTGACTTAGAATCATACAAATACAAAAATTGAGTAAAATACAATTAAAGTTTACGAATGTAAATCATAGAAATAAACTCAGGAATACTTACAGTACTATGTAGCATACTTTAATTCTGTTTTAATACTAAAATACGTATACGCTGAAGAATTTTTGGTGATCCGGGTACAGGATATTATTCACTAATGGTCTTTCGATACTGAAAATAATATAAAAGTTCTTAATACCAATTCATAATCAAAATAATATAATGTTTACAATTATTTTTAGTACTTACTATTTAAATTGTCATTTCTATTTTATATCAATGTACTATTATTGTGTCTTACCTTTACTCATACAACAACTATTCCATCAAAAATAAACTTTTTAAATTTCATCCAAAAAAAATAATACCTGCTAATAAACTATTATAGAAGACGTATTACACTTTTTAGAAAAAATTATGTACAAATAACTACTAACACTTTGAATTCTTATAAATAAGTTCTCGATGACTCGAGTCAATATGCACTAAATTGGACTAATGGTGCCACAGGATGGTGATGCGACACCGGTCGAGGTCAAAGGCAAACTGAGATTGATTAGGGATATTTTCGTTTGCGGTCATTGAATCTCGTCCGATTCTGCTACTGGTGTCGGTCATTCATTACCCTATAGTGCTGTGACGGCGTATGAGATGATAAAGTCGCCAGAGTCAGAGTTGTTAGCCCTGAAGAGAAACTCAATGGGCTCGAAACTGTAGACTCAAAATATAGTCCAGGCGTACTAGCATGAAAAAGGCCTACTAGTGGATGTTGCTTGGAGCACTTTAGTTTTTTTTTTTTTAAAAGTAGAAAAACGCGTAGAATAAGATAGTCTTGCTCCTGCGTGCGAAAAACCTTAGGAATTTGTTTAATAGAAGAGAAACGGCTGAATTTTGCATTTTTCGTCGAAGAATCACGTATATCGCGAAAAAGAAGCTTCGTATGACAAAATATGAAGAATTCTTTTTTGTTTAATATGAAATTTCCTATCGAGTGAGACCTTCTGAGAAAAAAAATTTCAATTTTTTCTTTTTTCATGATCAAATTAAGCGAAAAACCTTTAATTGTTTAAACAGTACTCTCTAATAAAGTCGACATTGGCAATCGGGACTAATTTTTTGGGAAATAATAGATGGCTGTGATATTAATACATTCCCGCAAATCCGGTCGCCGTCTGACAAATGGTTTTGTTAAAAATCATTAATTAATTAAAGTTGAGTGCAAATTTTTAATGTCTTACAACTTTTTTAAAAATGATCTCTGACACCGGTTAGATTTTTCACGTATACTTTAACGTTGTCGGAACTAAATGCAATGCGTAAAATGTTTATTTTTTAATTTAACAATGCTTTTAGAATTTTATAAAAATTTTGGTTTAATTAATTAATGCATCATTTCATTAAATATCGATCGATTTGAACATTTTTATTTTTAAATAAATAGTGTTTTCAACGACGCTTAATTTAAGCCGTTGAACGTTCAAAAATTCGAAGTGGTTACAGAGTTACGAAGAATTACGTTTATCAACATTTGCGGCTGAAGTAAACGACACAGAGTCATTCTGTAAAATTCTACAGGTAAGTTAATACATCTACTTTGTAGGGATATATGTACGAATAAATACAAAATCGTATATCCCTTTAAAAATGAACTCGAAAGTGTCGAATTTGCATGAAATTCGGCGCGAAGGCGGGCGGCGAGAGACGCCCGGTGGTGGGGGAAGCCGTCAGCGTTCAAGTCGAAAAGTCGTTCCACGCGCTTCAAATCTGTTCGCGCGGAAAAATTTTCATTTTCTCAGCAATGGAATGACCAAATTTGATGATTTTTTTTTAATTCGATATAGGAAATCGAAAAAAATTCATTGAAATTGTTATTAATAATATCTGTGGCTTACAGGAAGAACCACTTAAGTGACATTTTGCGAAAAATTTTTTTATGTCGAATTCGAGGTGCTCTTAGTACCCTTTTTTATTGTAAAATAGTAGGATTTCCGAAATTCACAAATATTTTAAATGCCAGCCGATTACATAATCACTTAACTGCGTCTCTCGTAAAAATGTTACCGCAGAACCACTTAAGTGCACTCGCTTTTTTTATTTTTGTGCGAGATACACCGTATAGAGTACTTTAAGGCTATATAATATATATCTAATTACCTATACCGATATATTCATCGGGTTTTGTAAAATTTTTAAACACTTTTTTAATGATTTTAAATTTTTCAAAAATTGTCAATTAGCAAAAACAAAAAAATTACTGAAATCGCTTCGATAAAATTCGTACGTATTCCTTAGCTGATTCTAAGAACTTATTACTCTTAAAAATTTTTTCCAAAAGTGCGTGGTTTCTGAATAAAAAATTCGTAAAAGTCTTCGTAAAAAATTTTCAATTATAATATGCGGCAGTTTGACCACACCGAGGTTCAAAATCAACCCCCAAATCACGTATCTTTTAGATTTGGACATTTATTCCATTGGTAAGAGGGGTTCCAGATACATTGCAAATTAAAACGTTCTTGAAATCTCAAATTAAAAAAGAAATTTGGAAAGCCCATGCTTTTTTCCTTTAAACCGTTTTTTCTCATTGTTAATAACAATTTTCAAAAATTTAAATTACACCATTGGAAAGGGCATGAGTTAAACTTTAAAAATATGCCCCGCCCGGACCAATGGAACCAATGGAATAAATGTCCAAACCTAAAAGATACGTGATTTGGGGGTTGATTTTGAACCTCGGTGTGGTCAAACTGCCGCATATTATAATTGAAAATTTTTTACGAAGACTTTTACGAATTTTTTATTCAGAAACCACGCACTTTTGGAAAAAATTTTTAAGAGTAATAAGTTCTTAGAATCAGCTAAGGAATACGTACGAATTTTATCGAAGCGATTTCAGTAATTTTTTTGTTTTTGCTAATTGACAATTTTTGAAAAATTTAAAATCATTAAAAAAGTGTTTAAAAATTAACAAAACCCGATGAATATATCGGTATAGGTAATTAGATATATATTATATAGCCTTAAAGTACTCTATACGGTGTATCTCGCACAAAAATAAAAAAAGCGAGTGCACTTAAGTGGTTCTGCGGTAACATTTTTACGAGAGACGCAGTTAAGTGATTATGTAATCGGCTGGCATTTAAAATATTTGTGAATTTCGGAAATCCTACTATTTTACAATAAAAAAGGGTACTAAGAGCACCTCGAATTCGACATAAAAAAATTTTTCGCAAAATGTCACTTAAGTGGTTCTTCCTGTAAGCCACAGATATTATTAATAACAATTTCAATGAATTTTTTTCGATTTCCTATATCGAATTAAAAAAAAATCATCAAATTTGGTCATTCCATTGCTGAGAAAATGAAAATTTTTCCGCGCGAACAGATTTGAAGCGCGTGGAACGACTTTTCGACTTGAACGCTGACGGCTTCCCCCACCACCGGGCGTCTCTCGCCGCCCGCCTTCGCGCCGAATTTCATGCAAATTCGACCCCTACAAAGTAGATGTATTAACTTACCTGTAGAATTTTACAGAATGACTCTGTGTCGTTTACTTCAGCCGCAAATGTTGATAAACGTAATTCTTCGTAACTCTGTAACCACTTCGAATTTTTGAACGTTCAACGGCTTAAATTAAGCGTCGTTGAAAACACTATTTATTTAAAAATAAAAATGTTCAAATCGATCGATATTTAATGAAATGATGCATTAATTAATTAAACCAAAATTTTTATAAAATTCTAAAAGCATTGTTAAATTAAAAAATAAACATTTTACGCATTGCATTTAGTTCCGACAACGTTAAAGTATACGTGAAAAATCTAACCGGTGTCAGAGATCATTTTTAAAAAAGTTGTAAGACATTAAAAATTTGCACTCAACTTTAATTAATTAATGATTTTTAACAAAACCATTTGTCAGACGGCGACCGGATTTGCGGGAATGTATTAATATCACAGCCATCTATTATTTCCCAAAAAATTAGTCCCGATTGCCAATGTCGACTTTATTAGAGAGTACTGTTTAAACAATTAAAGGTTTTTCGCTTAATTTGATCATGAAAAAAGAAAAAATTGAAATTTTTTTTCTCAGAAGGTCTCACTCGATAGGAAATTTCATATTAAACAAAAAAGAATTCTTCATATTTTGTCATACGAAGCTTCTTTTTCGCGATATACGTGATTCTTCGACGAAAAATGCAAAATTCAGCCGTTTCTCTTCTATTAAACAAATTCCTAAGGTTTTTCGCACGCAGGAGCAAGACTATCTTATTCTACGCGTTTTTCTACTTTTAAAAAAAAAAAAACTAAAGTGCTCCAAGCAACATCCACTAGTAGGCCTTTTTCATGCTAGTACGCCTGGACTATATTTTGAGTCTACAGTTTCGAGCCCATTGAGTTTCTCTTCAGGGCTAACAACTCTGACTCTGGCGACTTTATCATCTCATACGCCGTCACAGCACTATAGGGTAATGAATGACCGACACCAGTAGCAGAATCGGACGAGATTCAATGACCGCAAACGAAAATATCCCTAATCAATCTCAGTTTGCCTTTGACCTCGACCGGTGTCGCATCACCATCCTGTGGCACCATTAGTCCAATTTAGTGCATATTGACTCGAGTCATCGAGAACTTATTTATAAGAATTCAAAGTGTTAGTAGTTATTTGTACATAATTTTTTCTAAAAAGTGTAATACGTCTTCTATAATAGTTTATTAGCAGGTATTATTTTTTTTGGATGAAATTTAAAAAGTTTATTTTTGATGGAATAGTTGTTGTATGAGTAAAGGTAAGACACAATAATAGTACATTGATATAAAATAGAAATGACAATTTAAATAGTAAGTACTAAAAATAATTGTAAACATTATATTATTTTGATTATGAATTGGTATTAAGAACTTTTATATTATTTTCAGTATCGAAAGACCATTAGTGAATAATATCCTGTACCCGGATCACCAAAAATTCTTCAGCGTATACGTATTTTAGTATTAAAACAGAATTAAAGTATGCTACATAGTACTGTAAGTATTCCTGAGTTTATTTCTATGATTTACATTCGTAAACTTTAATTGTATTTTACTCAATTTTTGTATTTGTATGATTCTAAGTCAGTTGCCACATGATTTCTCAGTAACTATGGGAAAGATCACGCTGAAATTTCTTAGAAAACTTCAGGAAACCTTTCTTCACAGACTCCACGAAGCAGAATTGACTGAAGTCACTATAGAGTAAGATTCACTATAATTACGAATATTATCATAAAAGTCTTCCGTTCAAGCTATGAAGAATCATATTGTGAAAATTTTCCATTAAGCCTGGCCTTATTTCATCACCCGCATGGTGAAATTTCCTACGGCAAAGCAAAAAATGTGCAGAAAATTAGTAATTTATGCATAGGATTGTTTACATTATAAGTATAGATTTACAATTTTTTAAAAATATGTAAAATTAACCTTATCATCTATACTTTAAGTTAGAACAAGATCTTTTTTTTACTACTAATAAATACTTTTTTTTTAGCCTTTTACTTGACAATATATTTTTTCAGATTTAACAAAGGCATAACCCCTTAACTTATACGTAATGCTAAGTGTTTACGAACCACTTGTACCTGAAAAAAGAGAATTTGTTGTTTCTTTTTATTTTCTGAAAATCGCTTTTTCATCTCGCGATATGAAAGGAAATTTTTAGGAAAGAAGATTTCTAAGTTTTAAATTAATTTTCTTTCTTTATTAATACAATTTTAAAAAGATATGGCCTTATTATAGGCAAAAAAAACTTGCTAAATTTTCAAGTTTAATCGGATTCGCTAAGGGAGACTCAATGCTCCGCATATAGGGCTTTCCGGAGCGCCAGCGCTTCTTCGCGTGCTTCCGCTAGCTAAGAGACGTATTGCTCCTTCTAGCTCCAGCTCCGGTGGAGGAATGAACGCTCTTCCCGTAATCATGCGTTCTTTTATACATGTGAGCGGAGCTGCTCCAACACTGAAGCAGAAAGTTACCCCCACCACTCGCCCAAGCCCCAGTATCGCTATAGATATACTGATACATATACACAATTGATTTTTTGGTATTTTCACGCTTTAAACAAATGTTATTGAAAAAATGTATGCCTATGAACATTAAACGATGCTGAAATAATATGGAATCATAGGTTTTTACTTGTGACAAGCGTTGAACAGCGAAATAATACGCATACAAATATGCCAGTCGCGAGTTTTTAACGTTTTTATTACTGTGTTTTCGATACTAACAAACTATTTGATATCTAAATTGCACATGAATCGAAAGCTGATAAGCTGACGAATACGTGCATTACAAATTTATATGGTGAAAATATCATTAAAAAATGTACGACCTGTGAAATGTATATTTCAAGAATTATAAGTAAAACTGTAAAAACTCATTTTACCCTATACTTCCACTTCCCTTGAGGTCGGCTGCTCCGTCGCGGCCATCGATGCTATTCTCGGGGGCGCGTGCTTTATTTTTGTTCAACTTTCCGACAATGATTTTGATATTAAAATCAACGTATCGCAATAGGGTTTTTTGCGTTTTATATAGTTTTTGAATTAAGGAATCTGATACGAACATTGATTTTATCGAAACACTCTTAATCTAAGATATCTACGTTACAAGTTGGTGCTTTTACCCAAATAATTAATACGGACGCGCAGCACGCCATATTGAATGCCAATAAAACATACACATAAATCTATGCATATTCATTCCAAGAATATAGCTTTATTTTGTTAAGTCCTGACTACTTCAATTTAATGCCTATAGCCAGGATTGTTTATAAAATTAAATAGATAGTACGTAGAAATACTTAGCTCTCACGACTTACGGTATTTTACCAAATAAAATGTCTAAGGGTTATTGACTGACCTTATTTTGAAAATCGTAGATTACGTATTTTTATCAATTGGGCTCAGAAGACAGATAATCAACTAGTTAGTTTTAAACAGTAGAGGATTTTCAAGTAATACCAAAGGCCAGCACAATTATTGAGGAAATATTTATTCAAAATTCACTTACTATACAAAATAGGAAATTATACTAAACAATAAAAAGTATCGCGATAAATAAATCAAACTCCGCCAATTTTCGGACCGGCGTGTGACGTGCCAGGTCTATTAATTATTTAATAGAGTATGGTATTTTTAAATTTAGTATGTAGCATTCAGCCGCGGTGCGTTAAAATGTATTTGCAAGTATTGTATGACGGCTGATTGCTACATATGCTGCGTCGATCGTGACATCGATAGCGTGCGGCGAGTGAGTTACTAACTCGCGCGTCAGCATTTTGCGTGACCTGCTGATCCGAGAAGTGAGGAAACATTGCTTCGGGTGGCAAGGTTGGTTATTTGTGTCCTTGATCGGCTGGATTAAGTATGCCATTTCTGAAGCTTTATAAGCCCCGGAGATGCGCCGCACCTGGCCTTTTGCAGAGTGAACGCGCGAGTAGTCGCTTGGGTAGTCTCGCTGAGCCAGTAAATACGGGGAGAAATCCGCCAACATATACATCACCTTATCATATTCGGCTACGAGGGCTCAACCCTAGAAAGTTGAGTAGTCTCGCTGGATATCGACCAGCGTGATTATAGACCGGTTTGGAACTCCTTTATTTGAAGACTCGGCTACGAGGGCCTGTCGACAAAAGTCTTTACTCTGGAGAGACTGCCAATAAATCTGGCGAGAGTGACTAGAACTCACAGCTTAATTAAGGACAATACTTGCCACGAGAAGTCGTGTAGCCTGTAAGTAGATTAAGATTGTACACGGAGACAATTAAAACCCTTCTCTGTATACAATATTAGACTAGAATCGGTGTAAGTAGAATAAGACTAGATTTACTGTACAACTACGAAGAAAACCACTCCGTTGAAACTGCTACTGTAAAATTATAATCAAGGACAAGGATTGTAAGAGCTTGGTTACTGAAAATCTGAAATAAAGGTAGAAAACAATTTGGTATTAAACTTTGAAAATTCTGTTTAAAATAAATTTATTGAAAATAATACCCAACCCTAACTACAAGTAGAACATCATCAGGCCTGTAGTCTACAAGCAGGACTCAAGAGGGAGAGGTGGGACAGAGAAAAAGTTGTCCCACCCCAGCATAAGACAAGGGGACAAGAAATTGTCCCAACACAGCAGGTACGAAGTATATCGGTGAATGCCCCATCGCCGGTGGTCCCACGTGCACAATTGACGGGACAACAAAAATACTCCAGCTCCAGCTTTTTCAAAGAGTCAATAAGTCACACCTTTAGTCCCATTGATCGTGTCCCACCCCAAGATTCTGTGGAGAGCAGTCAATGGCAACACTCTTACAGTATTTATGGCTGTTGTCTACAAACTTAAGCCTGGACAAATATTAACAATTAATGAACATAAGACTTACGGGTCGAGGCTAGGTCCCGAAATAAAAATATAATAGTAACCCGCGCGTCCCTATTTCCCTTCCGTAAATACGGTCCTTACAGGCGTGTACGGAGTCGATACAAAATCTTGACTGTCTAATTGAGAGCATTTCGTCTCTTTTAAGCACTAAACTTTGTTTACAAATTTACAACATTATTAAATATTAATTATTAAACATCTCGTAATCTTACATACGATATTGCGGGTTTCCAAATGTATAAGGCTTAGCCTGCGTTTCGTAGGCTCAGCGTCAGCTGAGCTCTTACTTTTGAAAGTGTGACAATCAACGAAACTCATGAAATTGACATAATCAATGTTGTAATTTGAATTTTAAAAGAATTATTGTTTTTTTCCCAAATTGTAAAATTATAAACTCCCTATCATCAATTATCTAGTTAAAAATCAAGATAGATAATGTCGTAAGACGTCCGTGTACGTTGCGATATATAGACGAATATATATCTGAACACTCCTTCCCGACTGTACTTAGTTACTAATTCTTACATATTGTTAAATCTTTAATTTATCAAAAATTCATCATTAAAAGTTTATTTAACATTGATATGATGTAATTTTAAAACACAGTTTATATTTATTTTATTCTAAATTAATTGCTAAATAGAAAATCATGATAATTCATAACCGGGTCATCAATTTCTTGAAATCATACATAAATTTACAATTAAATTTTCATATTCATTAATTTTTCTACTAAGTAATTATGTGTCTCAAACGAGTGGTTTTGTAAATATATTAGTTACTTATTCTTTAGATTTGATCCAATTTATTTTAATTAAATTTCTTTTAATGCATTCTTTTATAAAACGCTCTTTAATTTCAGTTATATGCCTTAACTTATTACCCCATTAGTTTCTGCACCAATTATAGCTGCTCTATTATTATCACATCATAGAGTCATAGGATAGAAAGATTTATTCAAGCCCAGTTTAAATGAATTACTCGTGGATAACATTTGTTGACAAGTTTCACTCATCGCTACATATTCAGCTTGACAAGTTGACAAAGCTACATATGATTGCTTGTGCATTCTCCAGACATGTCATCCCCGTATACATTTACTACGTATCCGCACGTAGTTATCGAACCTTTCCAATCTGCATAGCTAGCATTTGAAAAGGCTTGAATATCATTTCTCTCGACTAATTATCTCAAGACTAGGGATTCAGTGCCTTTCAAATATCTGAAAACTCTTTTTACCATTTCCCAATTTTTTTCAGTTGGATTTATTTGATGTCTACTCAAGTCATTTACTGCATAAGTATTATCTGTAAAGCGCATTTTCTTTCGTTTCTGACGATTTTCGCAAAACTAATAACATACGAATGTTTATCGATGCTCAACTAATAATAAATAATGATTTGTTGCTTATGACAAGCTCTAGTGAACAAAATAACTCGCATACAAATATGCTAGACGCGAGACTCGAACTCTTCTATTATTGTTTTAACATTGTTATTTAATGATTTATCGTATAAACTATACATGAATCGAAAGCTGATGAACCAACGATCGAATACGTTACAAATTTATATGGCAAAAGAGCCTCAAAAAAGAATAATCAACATGTAAAGTTGTTTAAATCGTATTTCTCCAACATTGCGTAATGATTCATCTTACCCCAGGTTTCTATTTTCGCCGCGGCGGCTGATGTGATCATGAATATCAATAGTTTCTATGAGCGGGTGCAAACAATCCTTCAGTCCCGAGTGAACGAATGGTTGTGTTGACGTTTTGTGATCAACAGGGACCGGTCGGAGCTATTGCATGTACTCCTGAAAGTCGCTGTGAAACGTCAGTATGTCTGGCTCCTCGCCGGTGAACCGTGCGAAATCCCCGGGGATCCTCACTGATCTGCCGAAGACGAGATTGGCCGGGCTGGTCTCTGTGTCCAATCGGATTCTTGTACCCTCCTTCCACTATCTTCCAGACTGCTGGTCTGGAAGATAGTGGATTTCTGTGTTGAATTGCGAGATGAAAGAAAACCTGCGGGCTCTGAGTGCTGGCATCTTATCTGGACATTGTTGAAGGACGAACACCAATGGCTTATGGTCGGTGTAGATTTTGAAAACGACCCCTTCGAGATAATATTGGAAATGTCTGAGAGCCTCGTAGATTGCTGTGAGCTCTCTGTCGTAGGTGGCGCACTTCCTCTGTGCTGTGTTGAACTTTTGCGAGAAAAAGGCCAGTGGCTTCCACGAATCGCTTATTTTTTGTTCGAGTGCCCCGCCCATGGCTGCGTGTGATGCGTCGGCAATGAGGCGAAGTTCCGCCTTGTCACTGGGGAAGGTGGTGAAGGTCAACTCGGCGATGTCGTTCTTGCATTTATCGAAAGCCGCTCGTGCCTCCTCTGTCCAGAGGATGGGGCGTTTGTTACGTTTTTTGCACCCCTTGACCAATTCATGGAGAGATCTCTGTGTGACCGCTGCGTGTGGAATGAGACGGCGATAACTGTTGACCATGCCCAGGAATCTTCGCAGTGCCTCGATGGTTCTTGGTTGTGGATAATCTTGAATTGCCTTCACCTTCTCTAGGTTAGGCTTGTAACCATCTAGTGTGATTAAGTGTCCCAGAAAGACGATTTCTGAGACCCCAAGTGTGCATTTTTCCAGGTTGACGTGCAGCTCGAATTCGTCGAGCTGTTTGAGCACTGTGTCCAGATGTTTCCTGTGTTCCTCCATTATTTTCGAGGCGATGAGGATGTCGTCCAGATAGACGAAAACAAAGTCTAAGTGTCCGAGCGCTGAACTAATGTATCGCAGGAATGTCTGGCTTGCGTTCCGAAAACCGAATGTCATGACTAGGAACTCGAAGAGGCCGAACGGCGTGATGACGGCCGTCTTCGGTATGTCGTCCGGTGCGAGAGGTATTTGATGATAAGCTTGCCGAAGATCCAGGACTGAGATAACCTTCTTGTCGTGGAGGAACGCCATGCAGTCTTCTATACGAGGAACTGGATAGCGGTCCGGCCTAGTGACGTTGTTGAGCTTCCTGTAGTCTCCGCGGGGCCGCCAGTCGCCGTACTTATTCGGGACCATATGTAGAGGACTGGCCCAAGGACTGTCCGTGGGTCGGCAGATGCCGAGGTCGCACCACCTCTTGAACTGCTTTTTGGCTGCCTTCAGCTTGGGGGGTGAGAGAGGACACGCCCGCTGTGAAATCGGCGGTCCCGTCGTCACGATGTGGTACATCACGTTGCGTTTTTTTGGGACGTTGAATTGATCGGGTCCAAAAACTCGCGGGTACTTGCTGACGATGTCCGCGAAGTGGTGCCCTGGCGCCAAAAGAGAGACCTGGAGTGCATTGACCTCTCTGACGATTGCCGATGCCGTGATCAGCTGCTTTCCGTCGACCGGCAAAAGGTGATGTGGGGATAGCAGATCTGCGCCGATTATTGCGTGAGACACATCTGCGACGGTGAAGTTCCAGGCGATGTGTTGTTTGAGGCCAAGGTCTAGCTGGAGGCCAGTGACTCCGTAAGTGGCGATCGGAGTGCCATTGACTGCGAATAGCTTGAGCTTGGCTGGTGCCCGACCGTCGTCCGGTGGCCTTGGTAGGACTGAAATGTCGGCCCCTGTGTCGACGAGGAAGATTAGCCCTGTCTTCCTCTCCTTGATGTGAAGACGAGGTGTCAAGGTTGCCCGCGCGTCTGTCTTCGCGACGGCGGGATGCTTTAGTTTCCCGAGCTTGAGTGCGAGTCCTCGGCTGATGCGCCTCTGACTTTGTATGTGTCGTGTGGTCCTCGTACCCAATCGCAGGGTAGGGCGTAGTTTCTAGCGTTTTTGCCGAAACGAGTGTGATAGTAGCATCTCGGCTCCTCGAGTGGACTGGCCGGTGCGGCATCACGTGATCTCGACTTCGATCTAGCCTGATCCCTTTGCTTGTCTCGCGCCTTGTCAGTGGACTTCGAGCGGTGTCTGGAACGGCTCCTCGCCGGTCGAAGATTGGCGAGTGACCTCTCAATCGCTGCAAGCCTGCTCTCTAAGGCACTCTGAGATGAAGTGGCGACCGGCGCAGCTGACGGGATTATGACGCTGTTGGGGCTTCTAGTGCCATGACCTGCGATGCGTTCAGGAGGTCGAAAACCTGGTCGGCCACGGCAGCAAGCTGCGGCTCTTCGGTGATCCCCAGAAGTGCGATGGCAACCTGCGGGAGAATTTTCGTTCTCCAGTAATCGATGGTCGTGGCGTGTGCCACTCTGTCTTTTCCCAGAGCGAGCATTTCTGCTATAAGCTCTGATGGCCTCTTGTTTCCAATGAATGTTCCGGCGAACAAACGTTTAATTTATTGTTGCGCGCTTTCTGCATATTTATCGATGAGGTACGATTTTAGCCGTTCGTACTTATGACCCCTCGTTAATGTAGGGAGGGTGTATTGCAGTTCTTTATGAACGTGCTGTGACAAGTAACGGCAGACGTAGTTGAATTTGTCTTCATCGTCGGTGGCGTTCTCGACTCTAAAAGAGTCTTCCAGTTGGTTGAACCAGCCAGCCGGATCATGCTTGTAGAACGTCCAAAAGGTGATGTTGCGCGTGCTGGCAAATACTGAACAATTATTTGGCGGTGCCGATGAGTTCGCCATGCCGAGCGACTGCCCGGTTGATGCTGAATTTAACGGACCTAGCGTGGCCGTGCTGGGCGTTGCTGTACCTAGTCGTTGCTGCTCCTGGCGTGTTGTTGGTGAGCCCTGGCGTGGCCTGAGGTGCCAGCGATGGAGTCAGTCTTTCGGTGAAGTTGTTGATCTGCGACTGGAGGCGATCGAGGATCTCTTGAAGTTTTTGCTCCTGCACTTCCTGTTGGTTTCGCAACTGTGCCTCCTGGGCTTCCTGCTGTCTGCGGAAACGGGCCTCCTGCACCTCTTGCTATCTGCGAAGCTGGGCTTGTAGTTGGTCCACTTGACTCCTGAGGCTGGTGACTTCTGCCGTGGGCGCCTCGCTTGCGAGTGGCTGGAGACGCTCCCTGGTCTGTGTCGGATCGATCCACAGTGCTAACGGTGTGCTTGAAGTCGATGGGTTTTGTCGATCCACTTGTTCGAGCTGCTCGCTGTGTACCGTGTTTGGTAGCGTGAAAAGCCCTTCCATAGCTCCTGCGTTGAGTATAGGTTGTGTGTTGTTGCCCGTATTTGTGTTAACCTCCTTGGTGGGGCTCTGCTCCTGGTTGTCCGTAGTTCTCGGCGAGTGCAGTAACGTCATGTTGTCAGTCTCGCCGGTCGTGTTTGGTTCGGATGGTTCTTTGCGGCGTTGATTGGGAGGAGGGTGCGGTGGTCGGGAAATGGTTCTACCGAATCTGAGCACAAGCTCCTCGTTTGTGTTGTTCATAGAACGCACCATGGCCGATGGTGCGGCTGGTCAAACCAATCCGAAGAGGACTGAGACGCGGCTTACGTTCGAGTTGGCGCGACTGCCCTAGTCGTTCCCTGTTTCGTCCGTGTGCACCCCCGTTGCAGCTAACAAGCTAGTGGGCCGTACGTAGCTACACCGGGTAAGACTGGACGATGCGCGCCGCTCGAGGTGTGCAGAGCGCGAAAGTTTAATGTTGCGAGCTGAAAAGCCTGCTGGCGTCGAGCTGCGGTGACCTCAGAACTACAACCTGTTTCGTACCAGTGCACCCCCTTTGCAAATAACAAGCTAGTGGGCCATGCGGGACTACACCGGTTGCAGCTGGCTGTCGTGTGAGACTCGAGGCAAGCCAAGCGTGAGACCTAATTGTACGGAATTGAGAGCGCCTACCGGCGTCGAGTTGTTGTACCTGCAGCCGTTCCCTGTTTCGTCCGTATGCACCCCCTTTAATTTTGACCCCTAATTTTAAGCAGTTATCTCAGCCCTAGATTTTCGGCAAACTTATCATCAAATACCTCTCGCACCGGACGACATACCGAAGACGGCCGTCATCACGCCGTTCGGCCTCTTCGAGTTCCTGGTCATGACATTCGGTTTTCGGAACGCAAGCCAGACATTCCAGCGCTACATGAATTCAGCGCTCGGACACTTAGACTTTGTTTTCGTCTATCTGGACGACATCCTCATCGCCTCGAAAATAATGGAGGAACACAGGAAACATCTGGACACAGTGCTCAAACAGCTCGACGAATTCGAGCTGCACGTCAACCTGGAAAAATCCACACTTGGGGTCTCAGAAATCGTCTTTCTGGGACACTTAATCACACCAGATGGTTTCAAGCCTAACCCAGAGAAGGTGAAGGCAATTCAAGATTATCCACAACCAAGAACCATCGAGGCACTGCGAAGATTCCTGGGCATGGTCAACAGTTATCGCCGTCTCATTCCACACGCAGCGGACACACAGAGATCTCTCCATGAATTGGTCACGGGGTGAAAGAAACGCGACAAACGCCCCGTCCTCTGGACAGAGGAGGCACGAGCGGCTTTCGACAAACGCAAGAAGGATCCAGAGCACCCACTGAAGCTCCGCAAGCTCACCTGGGGCCCGGATCACTCTGCCTATTACTGTGACATCAGAGAGGACGTCATCAGGCTCTATGTGCCAAAAGCCCTCAAGTCAGAGGTCTTCAACAATTTTCACGCCTTGTCTCACGCAGGAGTTAAGGTCACAACCAAGCTCATCGCACAGCAATATGTATGGTCAAACATGAGCAGGGATATCGCAGCATGGTGCAAAACTTGCCTCCCCTGCCAGCGAGCAAAAATATCGAAGCACAACAAGCTCTCACCCAAACAGTTCACCACTCCGGACGGGAGATTCGACCACATCCACATGGATATAGTTGGTCCTTTTCCCTGCTCTCTGGGCTACACGCACGTGCTCACAATCATTGATCATTACACCAGATGGCCAGAGGCCATCCCAATTGAGGACACTACAGCAGAATCGGTCGCCCGAGCGTTCTTTGACAACTGGGTTAGCAGGTACGGAGCTCCAACAACCATAACAACGGATCAGGGGAGACAGTTCGAGTCAAGGCTATTTCCAGAAACGCTACAAATTCTTGGCATCAATAGAGATCGAACCTCGCCCTAACATCCTACAACCGACGGCATCGTAAAGAGGCTCCACAGGGAAATCAAGACAGCCCTCAACTGCTACGAAAACAACAGGGATTGGGCACGCCAACTGCCGGTGGTCATGCTCAGACTGCGTACAAGAAACCGATTGGACACAGAGACCAGCCCGGCCAATCTCGTCTTCGGCAGATCAGTGAGGATCCCCGGGGATTTCGCACGGTTCACCGGCGAGGAGCCAGACATACGGACGTTTCACAGCGACCTTTAGGAGTACATGCAACAGCTCCGACCGGTCCCTGTTGATCACAAAACGTCAACACAACCATTCGTTCACTCGGGACTGAAGGATTGCTCCCACGTCTGGATGAGAGAAAAGCCCATCAGACCGGCACTTACTCCACCGTACACAGGACCGCACAGAGTTCTTAAACGCAACATGGCCAACCGTACCTTTGAAATCGACAAGGACAGCGCAAGCAGAATAGTCAATATTGAGAGGATAAAGCCAGCCTTCCTTCTACGCGAAGAGCCGGAGGAGTCGAGGCACAGAGCGCTACGAATGGCAACGCCGCCACCACCGATGAACAACATTGTGGAATCGCCGCCGGCAGCCACACCATCGCCAAGTATCAGTAACAAAGAAAACACTATAGAGCAGCACGACTCAGTTGAACCGCTGCACATCTTCGACGATTCACCACCTGACGATGACACGACGCAACAGTTTCCACCACCCCCGGTAGCTATGGATCCCGGGGCAGTCCCAGACGCAACGGCACCTCACTCCCACATTCCTCCCAAACACAATACCATCACCCACGCCACCGTCCATTCCCCACCAAAGCCCAAACTCACCAAGCATGTTTCCGGCATCCTCCGTCGCAAAGGGAGGATCGATGGATTCCATTCCCGCGCGAAGGCAAGGGAGAGACGAGTGAAATTCAAATTTATCCTATAAAACAGCAAATTTTCTTTTCACAGGCCATGGAGAAAGTCCGCAAAGCTCGCGAAGAGCTCGCCTCTCGCAGAAACTCCGCGAATCCTGAGGAGAACCGTGCAGATTACTTTAGGGTAGATCTAGCTTTAGAACAATTCGAGCGTTATTTAGACACTTACGTCTCTCGGAGGCACACTAAGCTCCTCAGGTCGCGTTTCGGGACGTCCACAAATCTTACGACGAACATCTTAGCCTAGCAGTAAACGGTGACGAGATCTCAATCAACAAGAAAGCACCGAGGCATGGGCAACGGTAAGGGTTTTCTTTTTACTCATTCACTCGTGCCACCACACCGCCCGCTAGCTCGTTAACTGCAACGGGGGTGCCCACAGGGCCGACTGACTGATGTATTCTACGATTAACACTCTCCACTCACCCCTTAGGCCAGCCACGTTGCTCGCTCGTCAGAACCACTTAGCACTTAGTTTAGCATTTAAGTAAATAGTCTTAACAAATAAAGCGTATTCCCAAATCACGATACTCATTTGTAACACTAATCGAAACAGAATGTGATACTCTAGCGGCAGCCACTGCCATACTAATTGTTAAAAACATTCAAATTTTATGGAGTCAGATACAGCGGGTCAGTATCGTAGATAATATTCTTATATTAACTAGATCTAAGTTTAATTATTGCAAACAAGCATTTCAACCACTGTACAAATAGTCAACTACTGTAAAAACTTATTACTTATCAATCATTGTAAACGCAGCAATTATGTAAGCCCTCTCCAGGCTCTTTTAAAACAAACAAGCATTCCAAGCTCTCGCTCAGCCATCAGTTTCGCAACTTACAACAATTTCGAATTCGCGTAATTCAAATTAGCAGCGCCCACGCATTTGCAACATGTATTAAAAATTCAAGCATTTTTCTCCCTTTTGGGGGGAGTACTGTAGGGGCTCGGCCCGCCGACAGGCGGCAGCACCAAGCAGTGGGTAGAGGAGCGAGAGCCCTGAGCGTAGCGAAGCGCGACAGTCCACCGCCGAGAGCACACCAGAGCAGTGGCCTGGAGAGAGGCCCAACAACCAGGAAATACCTCCCGCAACCGTCACCCCCCTACATAGATGATCTCGAAACGGAATGTATGTGAAAATTAAATTACAAATCAGTGTTCTTTTTCCGTTACGTCGATGACATTATTACTTATATTCCGAAAGCAAAAGTAGACGAAACATTAGAAACATTTAATTCATATAATAAAAGACTCCAATTTACCCATGAAATGGAAGTGGATAAATTCATAAGCTTTTTAAACGTTTTATTGATTAATGAGGCAGATAAAATAAAAACTGATTAGTACACAAAACCAACTTTCTCTGGCAAATTTTTGCACTTTAAATCTCAACATCCGATTAGTCAAAAAATTTCCATGGTGTACAATTTAGTTGATAGAGCAGTGAAGTTATCGGATAAATGTTTTCACCGGAAAAACATTAATATTATTAAAAGTCTATTACTCGAAAATGATTACCCAGCTAAATTCATTCCTAAATATGTCAAAAAACGATTACCTACAATCAGAATGACTAGACAACCGGAACAACGTGTGTGAAATACTACATATCGCAATTATATTGGTGTGCCGTATATCAGTGGTTTCTATGAGCGGGTGCAACATTCATTTAAGCATAATAACATTACGACCATTCCAAAAATGCATAGTCAAATGTGCAATATTATTGTGAAATGAAAGGATAAAAAAGAGAAGCACTTACAAAAGAATGTTATTTATAACTTAAATGTAAAGATTACACTGCTACATATGTAGGTCAAACAAAAAGATATGTGTGCATATGTATTGAAGAATAGAAAAAATTCAAGGACACTGTCATTTCCGAGCATAGAGCGAGGTATAATCATACTTTTAATTTTTAAAAGTATAGTATTAAAGACAGAGAAAATAATTTAAATAAAAAATTAATCTCGGAAATGATGCACATACGTTTGCAAGAAAATAGTATAAATAAAAAAGTGGATACTCAGAAACTCAATAATGTTTACACACATTTAATATACCAGCTTAAGAACTAAAGTAGAAAAAGACACAAATTCAATCTGTGTACATGGAAAGGATGAGGTGATGCGTGACTTCAGTTGTAAACAAACGTATAAGCGACGGCTGTCGACTACTTCCTCACTTCCGAGACAGTAGCCGACAAAGCCGCATCAATAACAATAATAACTGTATCACTCGGACTGTCTCTTCCCTTGCTGCTAACTAACAAAGGCAAAGGATTATCGATGTACACAAATCACAACTGCTCCGATATGTATGTTTTTCAAAAATATCGCTTTGTATGCATTACTCTGTTTTTTAAATCATATATTTATTTAATAAAATTCGACGGTTTCGTAAAGAAGGAAGGGACTTTTTATGTCTTTAACCCTTCCCGGACCACATATATTTCATATTTAATTATAATCGCTGTTACTGCTCGAACTAAAGGTAATCTGGAAACTGAGCATATCTTTCTTTTAACTCATAGAAATTTTAGTCTAAGAAATCTCTAATAACTAACCACGTCTTATGTTTGATGCTCTTGTCTGGTAGTTCTTTTCGTTTGAACACTCACTTAGAATCGATTATAATCGATTAGAATCGATCATATTGGCTTGGCTGCCGTTGCTCATAGCAGTAGGTCTATCAATTATTTTCCAAACTCCGTTTTTATTCATAGAATCCAATTTATGATTAATAGCTTCTTTCCAAAAGTTTTTATCTTTAGATTCTATCACATCTTTATATTTTATTGGATTTAAATTAATTTTAGCAAGCAAAGTATGATAACTTCATCTTCCGTTTGATTCTATACTGTTTGAACCTTTTCGTTTAAACTATTGAAGAAATTTGAAAATTGAAAATTCATTGAAACTAATTTTAGCTAACAAAGAATGACAAATTTCAATTTTAATAAAAAATTCACTGAAACTAGTATCTTTTAGGTTTTGACTGTCTGTTTTGGATATTTTATCTGAAATTATTTTATTCACATTTTATTGATATTTTCTCGGTCTACCTCTCTTTCGTTTAGGCTCTCCCTTCATTTCTAAGAATTCTACAATTCATATTCTTCTAATTAAAATTGAATAAACCAATTGTCTTTATTAATTTCCGTATTATCTGACGGAAAATTTTTAATTGTGTCCTTTTCATATTTAGCTCCATAGAAAAGTTTGTCGTTAAATCTCTCGTCTCTAGTTTTATAATATTTACCCTCTTCTGGTTTCAAAAATCTACTAAAATTACTCATCTATCTTTAAATCTAAATTTATGACCGATTTTTCTCTAAACTTTGATATACGCTACACAGCCAAATATTTTAATCTGATTTATATCATAACTATGATAAGGAGCAAATTTTTCCACAGGAGTAATGATATTATTTGATTTATGCGGCGTTAGATTGTAAACATACACTGCTACATTTACGGCTAAATCCCACATACTTTTTCACAGTTTTGCATCATACATATAAGCTCCTTCTTTCTTTTGAAGTGTTTGATTCAAGCGCTCAGTCACACCATTATGTTCGGATATCAGGACTGGTTAACTGCAGTTTATCTCCTAATTTCTTAAGAACGTCTGCTGTGTAACCACCTGTATATTCAGTACCCTGATCTGAACGTGGATCAAAACAGAACCCTGTGTCACTTTTAGCCTTCATCGGATACTCCATAGCTAATCTCGAAAAATCATCAATAAATATAGAAATATACTTTGTAACGTCCTACGATGTTATTTATTTTTAAATTGTTTATGACGAATTTACATGCTAATATTTCAAAATTCAAAGTGTAAAAGTCGTGAGGTTGTCAATTTCGAAAGATTGATTTTTAATGTGTAATGTGATTTGGTAATACAAGTCAGCAGTAATAATTATTTCGGCAAGCGTAATACTTTTAAAACTGTTTGTTAAACGTTACACTTGGTTAATCGGTCATCATATTCGGACTTTAAAAGAGTCGAATTGGCCTCATTTTAATTAGTCTCGTGTTTAAGTCCGGACTCCGCACCTCGCGATTCGCAAATGTGCGGAGATTTATTGTACTTCTAAGTACTAGATTTTGAATAAAGAAACAAATACATTTTTAAACTTGAGGTGTAATCATTTGCAAAGCCATTCAATCCTACAATCTACAAGTTAGCAGAAGGGAAAAGACGTGGACAACAGAAGCTGAAAGCAGAAACGATAAAAGCAGAAAAGATAAGTCAAATAAATCCATATAACAAATACGGGTAACGAGTCCTATAAAGCCCAGCCACTTGATCATTTCTACGCGCTTTCAATACTAAGTAAAATACATACATTCTCTCAAATATAACATCCTACCTATGTGGTGAGAGTGTAGGTAGGACGTAACAAGTGGTTCCGATACAAATCGAACAAGTTATTTATTTCAATAAAAAGTTTGCAAAAATAATAGTTCATTTATAGTAAAACCCGTTAAATAGATCAAACAATAGCAACGATAAAAATAAGTAAACTAAAAAAAAATATATAACCATTTGATTAATTAAATCTATTTCCTTCTTTCCTAGAGTCTGCTGAGTAGCGGCCTATCCTTTGACCTGCTTAGTAGCGGTCATTGATTCCACTGCTTTTATATAATTCATTAATAAGTAACTATTTCCTTCAAATTCCTTCATTAGCTGCCATTTATTGTTTTTGATTTGACGAATTAATCAAATGAGTTTTGAAAATTGTGAAATTAAAGTAATTAAAAAGAAACGAAGTGGAAAGAAATTATTTTTGCAAAAATTATTAAGCAATAGGAAGCAATTAATAGAGCAATTATCGAAAATAAATAGTGAGATAGATTTATTTTTGCAAATACCGAAAATTGAAGATAGTAAAGTAGAAGTTGAGCAAGTAGATAAATCGAAATTTCAATTAGAACTAGGAATTAAATTTGATAATTTATTGAAATTTGCGGAAAAGGAATTATTAATAAATAAATTGAGTAAAAGTCAATAATTACAATTCAATACGCGTAGTGAAGTAGCGTGCAGAGGTTTAAATTGGTCAGTTTGCAAAGTGCATCGATGTTATAAATTTGCAAAGTTGCAAAACGTGATCAGTGGGTCGCGCGCTTGTGAGTGTCAAGTGCATATGCTTCTTCCATTTGTTTCGGCAGACTATATATTTCGATAACGCGGACATATTACTTTAACGTATATATTTCTAAACCGCGGACACATTTTTTAATGCAGACAGATACAATTACTTTTGAAAATTATTTTTAACGGGGACAAGATTTTTTCTTTTAGTGTAGGCAGTGTAGGTAGATATTTTTAGTGTAAACTTGTACATTTTGTAGTGAATAGTAAACTATGTATAGTAGGTGATCAAATGAGTGATAAAGATAGTAAAATCGTTGAAGATTCTTTGCCATTTAAAAAATTAACTAGGCAACAAATTCAAAAAAATCCATCATTCAAAGAATATCTTGAAAAATCTTTAGAAGAAAGGGTTTTTAGGAAAAGTAGTAAAATACATAGATCGCCTATAAAAACGTTGAGTTCAGGGAAAATATCATTGGATCAAATTAATTCTGATATTGGTACTATTAAAAAAGTTGTAAGTCCAATAGATAAGGGAAATCAAAATTCTAATTTTTTGATACTACAAATAGTATTTTGAATGAAACATTTCAAGTAGAAAGTAGTAATAGGTTTTCAGATATTGGAGGTATTCAAGCTGAACAAAGTTTAATAACAGGAACGTCAAAAGATATTTTAACTACATTTGATCAAGGCTATAATTCATTGAGTAATACATTTTTTAAGAATATTGATGATATAAGTAAACAACAGGAAAATCTGGAAAAAACAGAAAATTTAAAATTTGATAAATTTTTAAATACAATAGTAAACGATATTACAACAACAGAAGTTCAAAATAATACAGAAATTTCTGATTTAGTTTCGCAAATATCTGATACATTCATTAAGGGGTTATGCCTGAGTTAAACCTGAAAAAAACAAATTATTAGTTATTAGGCAAAAAAAATTATTTATAAGTAATATTAAAAAAATTCTTTTTTCTACTTAAAGTATACATATTAATTGTAATTTTACATATTTTTAAACAATTATATATCTATACTTACTATACAAACAATTCCATGTGTGAAGTATTAAATTTGATCAGATTTTTCCCTTTGCCGTATGAATTCTCAGCATCCGGGTGATGAATATAGATCAAACTGGATGGACAATCTTCTAAATGTCTTTCTCCTCAGCTTGAACGGAAGGGATTACTGAAACATAAAAATTTTAAATATTTAGAAACACATAAGATCATAATATTCATAATTATAGTGAATTAACATTCTTTAAACTTACCTTAGCCAATTTCCCTCCATTCAAGCAGTGAAGAAGGGCTTCCTGGAGTTCTCTAAAAAATTTCAGCTTGATCGGTCCCATAGTTGTTGAGAAATCCTGCGGCAACTGACCTAAAATCACAAAAATTCAAAACTTGAGAAAACTGCATTTAAAGTTTATACATGAAACTTATTTCCATTTATCGGGTAGTACTTACAGAAACTGCTTGGCATATATTTTTGTGTTTTGGCATAAAATATCCCTGTATTAAGGGATATATTAAGACCCGGGTGCCACACATATTGATATACTAGTATCAAAAGCTGAAATTGAAATATAAATTTTTATACGCATTCACATTCAGTATGTTTCATATGAATATAATTGTTGGTATTGCTTACCCATGACTTTCTAGGATTGTTCATAGTTACAGCCAACATCCACAACATCTAACCTTGCATCGAACACAGAAGTACCTTATCGTTCACATGCCATTGACAGCTTATATACCTAAAAATAAAGAACACACTCACAAAGAACAAGTTCTTCACAAATAATGTGTTATTTAGAGTCCAAAATACTTATCTAAATTTGAACACCACTGACTCTCAAAAGTTTTCACTTCAGATCAAAATTCACAACATCAAGCTTGCACTAGACTGCAGATCAAGCAGACGAAAGAGCTGTTTGATAGCAAACTTAACTAGGTTGGTAAAACAGTGATTGGCTTTTCCATATGCTGTATGGTACCATGTTTTTAGGTGGTAATTTATAAAAATATTTTAGTTTCCACGCATGCTTATTATTTTATTAAAAAGATTAAATTAATGAAACAGATAAATTTATTTTATTTTTAACATTCACAATAAAAAAATATATGCTTTTATCAGAATGAGCTATTTACTATATGCAATAATTCATAAATAAATAATTTGTGTTATTTTTAATAAAACTGTCTTTTATCAAAAGGAGTTTGTATGCACATTTAACGTTAAATTTTCTATAAAAATGTAATGGCTTTGAATAAACAAAAGCGCTATAGAATAAAATATGAAAAAAGCTTAATTTTGACAAATTATATATTTTTAGTATTTTGCCTATAATTTTGTAACAAAATTTTTTCGGGCAAAAGGAGTTTCAACAGTATATTCTACAGTAAATTTGCTATTAAAAAATCAAATAAAAAAAAATTTGATTTTTTTGAATTTTAACTCAGGCATAACCCCTTAATAGAACAACAGCTTGAAAAATCCAATACTGATTTGATTGATTTAAGTAATACAGAACAGAAGGAAAATTCAGAAGCTAGTACATTTCGGTATGATAGTAAAGTTAGTCAAGTAGAAATAAATCGCTTTAGCGAAAATTTATTAAACATGGCCCCAAATGGTGCAGACCACTCTGGTGATCAGTTAAACAGAATGTCAATAAAGTTAGGTTTAAAAGAGATTGCTAATTTTGTACCGGATTTTGATGGAAAAAATATGTCACATACGGATTACATAGATATATTGAAAAATGTAAAAAATTTAATTGATAATATTGATGAAAAAAATTTAACGAGTTTGCTAAAATTTAGATTAAAGGGTGAAGTAGGCAGAGCATTTAGGAATAATAATTTGAATTCAATTTCAGAGTTACAAGATGCAAGAAGAGTATCATATCCTATTGTAGAAGATATTCATGAATTATATGCAAAAGTTGTAAAAATTTGTCAAGGGGATAATGAGTCTGTATTATCTTACAATAATGGAGTGAAATATTTAGTTTTAAAAATCAAGGAACTAAGAAAATTGGAAGGTCCTTCGGAACCTGAGGAAAGGAGTTTCGCAACACAATTAGATAGTAAAGAAGCAAGTAGCTACAAAAAAGGGTTAAAATTTGAAATTAAATATGAATTGGGAAATGAAAACACATTTCCTGAAATGACACAAGCAGCGCTTAAAATAGAGAAAGAATTAGAAAGACAAAGGGGTTTTAGTGAGAGTTTGGTTAATCATTTTTATGGGGAAAAAGTAGAGCAATTTAATAAAGTAACGTTTTGTCAGATGTGTAAAGATCGCGATCATGAAGCACTATTTTGCAAAAATGCAGGATGTGTATATTGCAAAGAAGATGACCATGTATCAAATAATTGTAATGCAGTAAAAGATAAGATTAAATTGATTTGTATTTTTTGTAGTAAATCTGGTCATTCAATAAGCTCATGCAAATTGAATAGAAAACAAAATTTTCATTGTCAGAATTGTCAAGAAATGAGACATGAAGCTTCGCAATGTACATATATTTTAGAATATATATTATGTTCAAAATGAAAAGAAACAAGACATAATCCTAATAAATGTGTAAATTCATCTATTCAAAATTCGAGAAAATGTAGTTTTTGTGATAGTTTTGATCATACTATGCAAAATTGTCCAGAAGTATATTGTACGCAATGTAATAAAAGAGGTCATATTACAAAATTCTGTACTTTAGGCGAAAATAGATTTCGATTTTGTACAACTTGTGAAATTACAGATCATGAAAGTAATGATTGTGAAAAGTTTCAAATTCTTGTTCAGGATTATAAGGCTAAGCAGCAGTTGAAATGTCAATTATGTGAAGGTTTAGGGCATGAAGGAAAAGACTGTGAAAAATTTAAAGCAGTTCAGAGTAATCAACAATTTAACAGAAATGGGTATAGGAATAACTATGCAAACAATAGAAGTAATAATGATAATAATGGTAATTACAATAATAATCAACAGCAGCAAAGATATTATGGGAATAAATTTAAACAGCAAAATCAAAATAATGGAGGAGTAAGAAAAGTGTGTGAATATTGTAATTGGGGAGGACATTCAATTCATGAATGTAGAAAATTAGCAGCTTTAAAAGCTTCTCAGGAAAAGTGTGGATTTTGTAGTAAAATGGGTCACAAAGCTGATAATTGTGATGAAATAGAAAAATTAGAAAATCTGCAAAAACAATTTTGTTCAGGTTGCAAGGGTTTAGTCATACCTTAAATAATTGCTTGAGCAGAAATCAGGGAAACTTCAATTCTCTTCCTGGATGGAACGCGTAGGAAGAGATCATAATAGTAAAGCGTTCCCATTACAAATTGACAATGATGAAAATGATAAATTAAATGATATAAGTAATAATTTAGATTTTAAGATACGTCAATATAATAATGAGACAATAGATTTAGTATTTGAAACCTATGTATTGAAGCTAGAAAATCTTTTACAATACATTGAAATTACAGATGCATATTCTAACACTACATATAAACTATTAGTTGATAGTGGTGCTCAATTAAATATTATAAAGAAAGATAAATTAATTGCGGATGTAATTGATACTAGTAATAGAATTTTGATTCCTGGAATTACAGGAAATTTCATTCGAACATTCGGTTCTGTAAAATTATTAATAAATGATACGGATTTTGATTTTCATGTAGCTGCGGATGGTTTTTCAATTCCTTATGATGGTATTTTGGGCGTAAAAGCACTATTAGAGCAAAAATTAAGATTAGATAAGGGTCATTTAGAAATAAATGGAAAGAAAATTCCATTAAAATCAGCTGCAAATAAGTATGAAAATAATATTAATATTCTAGATTTAAAGGAAAATATAGGGATTCAGAATTTAGTAACAATTTTTTATGAAAAAGTAGAAAATATGAATTTAGAATTTTCTTTAAATAATAAAATTCAAACTGTAAGTAATACTGTAGAATGTAATAATGCATTTAATATAATTACACCTAAGGTTGTTGACTTAAGGGATGATACGCATATTATTAAGGGGTTATTGTAATAAACCGCGAAGAGTATATAATTAAAATTTTTATAATGTCTCGATCTACGCAGATCAAATGTAACCCGATCTGTCTGATGACTGTTCTCCGGATAATTATAAAAAAAATTAAGAGTAGCCACCCCAAATAAGGCGCCCTAGAAATGGGAAATCATGAATTTATAGCGATCTTCCGATGTTCACGGAGATCATCTGCGTCATACTGTATCTGAAAATAGCCCCCACTATAGGAAAACCATAGATTAAGCTCGGAAAAACCTACGCGGAAATATTCTGCGCGGCAAATACAGCGCGACAATGGGAGAAACGAACGCTTAAATAGATCTGGAGCAAAAGCTCCGCAGGCTAGTCGACCATCCAGTGATCAAGAGCACGGACGAATCTCTGCTCGTGACCTACTCATTCTATCTCAACCAGTGCTGCATACGGGGAACCGCCGCTTACAAGACGATTATCACGAATCCAACCTCATCCGGAAGTTCGGAAAAGCAAGAGAGCTGAGAGCAACCACCGACTCAAAGCCAGACGCTGCAGCCGCTGACACCTCGCAACCGCTCGACGCTAACCCAGAGCGTCTATTCTTGGAAGCATTGCTGGAGCATCCGAGGGACAACTCAACGCCTCATCGAGCCACACGCACGATCAGCGACTTCCCTGCACACGTATATACTTACGCACACACGCAAGGTACGGCCTCGTATTCTGTTAGCGCTGCGGGCGTTCACACTCACGTTTGTCTAACACGCATTATATACAGAGGTAATCTCGAAATCCCGCTCTCCTACCCGGTAGGCCATGACCGTGAATACGGTAGCCAAAGGAGAGAATTGTATATAGATTTTTAACTCACAATAAATTTACTAAATTACCGAACACATATTTCCTTTATTCGAAAACCATCACACCTCCAATAATAAATATATAGTTGTGAGCGTCACTATCCCGACGTAACACATTTAATATTTATTATTTAAAAATGGTGCATCGGTCGTTAGAACAAACGGAAATCGAGATTATCTGTGATGGTTTTTAAGAAATGTCAGAAAGAGACGCATTCACTAACTGGCGACGAACAGAAACAGATATTAACGACACAACGCTGTTAAATCAATTCCGAACAAAAGAAAAGGAAGTAGAAGAAGCGTGCGCGAATGATTCGAAAGAAATTGACGTATTAATTACAGAAGCCTTGCAACTTTCAAAAAAATTATCTCACACATGCCAAAAATATAATTTAGACGAGCCGGAAGACGTGTTGAAATTTCCTAAGGATAAATCAAAATTTCTCAAATATCGGGAAAATTTAGATAGAAGTAGTTCAAGCAGCGAGCAAGAAGTTGACGATAGAGTAGTAGAGTCTTTGGTCGCTTTAGGACCAACAAAAAAATTTTCAGCTCCAACGAGAGAGCTTTCTGAAAGATAAACGAACGGAAATAATCGAAAATAACGAAGTACATCCAATCGAAATAAGTACTCCATTAAGTATTAAACAGGGATATACCAGCACTCCTTTAACGGAAAAAGGAGGGGCGATTTCAAAGAAAAAATTAATATCTTGCTTAGAGGAGGTGAATTTAGATAATTCATTACAGAACACAAAGCAAGAGATACAGGATTTGAAAACTCGTCTAACGCCAGTAATCGGAAAAAAGAGAGTTGAAGAATATTTTTCAAAACCCGAAAATATTAAAGAAATTAATAATACACTTACAAGCAATCCCGGATACGGAGCAATTGAAATTTTTACAAAATTCAAAAATCAGATAACGGAATTTTTCAATCAGCCACATAACACCGATTATAAAATTCAAGAAAATACGGAGGAAAGCAACGCGCTATATTTGTCAATTCCAAATACACCCAGTAATTTAATAGCACCGATTAGACAAGAAATCATGGCGAACGACGGTATGAGGGGAATGTCGATTTCAAATATTCTGGACATAATTCCAAGATACAACGGACAAAATATACATTTAAACGCTTTTCTTGACGGATGTCGGGAAGCGAAAGAAATGGTTTCAGCAGCGCGCGAAGCAGAATTAGTAAAATTTATACGAATGAGATTATACGGAGACGCACTAACGTGTAGTCGGGGTCAAACATTCGCCATAATGACGGAGATAATAAATTTTTTTGAAAGAATATATGGCTCAGCAAAAACTTTCCACGATTATACGGGTGAACTAGCAAAAATACGGCAGAAGCGGAACGAAGCAGTAATTACGTTCTTTAATAAAATTAAAGAAATTCAAAAAGAAATGTTGGCAACGGCCTTACGGGAAGAGAGATACACAAACGAGACGCGACAAACATTCACCGCGGAAATCGAGAGAGATTGTATCAAATTTTTAAGAGGGGTCTACGCTGGGAAATCAAGAGCCGAATGGGCGAACATACGACGCTAAACGAAGCGCGAGAACAAGCGATAGAAATAGAAAGAGACTACGCCGGATGCGGGCTCGACTCAGACAGCGCAGATGAATCAAAGGCCAAGGTTAAGGAAACCCGGAAGATTAAAATAATTGATCCACAAACGCCTCAATCAATTCCCATGATAGCATGCAGTTATTGCGGAAAAGCGGGACATATTATGATGAACTGTCGAAGATTTTTGGGACAACAATTCAATGGATTCAATAATAATCAATCAAAAAATGGAAACTATTTACAACAAAATAGACAAAATAATAGACATTTTGGTGGATGGAATGCGGAAAACCGCCGCAGAACCGAATTTTTACCTAATACCAATAATAAGAGCAACAATAATTATAATAATAATAATTCTAATCGACCCACGATTAGCAATAATTATAGTCAAGGCGAATACCGCGGAAATCCCGGACCACCTCGTAATAATAACACGAATAACAATAAACCAATTCCTCAATGCTACCATTGCGGAAAAACGGGACACATACAGCGAAATTGTTATAAATTTATACGAGAACAACGTTCCAATGATACACAGGGAAACGACAGAACTCTTTCGCGGGAGGGCGCCTCGAAAGAGTTAGTCGCTGGCACACGCCCAAGGAACCAGCAGGCGGAGCCGGCACACGCATAGAGACCATAAATCTCAGCCAAAAAAGTACGTCTCCAACAATTAAAATCGACATTGGAGATTTTCGAAGACCGCTCGAATTCATGTTAGATACTGGAGCGGGAGTTAGCCTAGTGCGCGAGTCGGAGGTAGCGCACTACGCTGACATAAATAGACAAGAAGTGATTAATTTAAAAGGTATAACGGATGGATATATCCCTACGCTAGGAAAAATAATAACAAATTTTAATGACATTGCTGCTGAATTTCATATTGTCGCCGATAACTTCCCTACAAAAGAAGCGGGAATTCTCGGAAATGATTTCTTTCGCAAAAGTGATGCGAAAATAAATTTCAATGAAAATTATATAGAGGTGAATGGACAGATAATTCCATTCATGAAAAATACTACAGGCGATGTGTCACGAGAGCTGCGGGTCGGTTCTGAGAAGATACATGCGCGAAAGGCCGAAAATAGAAAAGAGACTATAGGAGACTCCAGGAGGGGAGATCTCGACTTTGACTATGATTATATGGAAATGAGCTCGAGCAACGATGATAATCAAGTAAAAAACCTGCAGGTGAATTTGAATAAAAGAGTTAAGTTTGATAATGCGTGCGCAACACACATACAAACAAATAATATTAAAAATGAAAAAGATAATAATGAAAGAATTGCAATTTATGAAATCAAGAATAATAAGGATAAAAGTAATGAAATTGAGATTGAAAATAATGAAATTGAAAATAATGAAACGGAAGAAAGTTTACAGAAGACAATGAACGAAATAATTACGGAAATTAATAAAATAGAAATTATGCGAAATACGCAAGAGAATATTGATGATGAAAATATTAATGATGAAAAAAATGAAGAATATTTCGTGGGTGCGGAAATATTTGAAAATTTATATGGCGATAGGGAAGAGAATGGAATAGATAATAATTATTTTATTAAACATTATATTGAAAACGGCGATATGGATAATCTATGCAGCAATTACATGGAAATTTCAGAAAAGGATTATTATTCTACCGAGGTGAAACCAGCCGAGATGAGCACGTCTATTTTACAAATCAAAGAGACAAAGCCAATACCAAGAATAGATCGACTAAAGGCGCTCCTAAAAATAGACCATCTGACGGAAGAAACAAGAGAACCAATAATCAAATTAATCGAAGAATACGCCGACTGCTTTCACTTGAAAGGCGAATATTTGGGAACAGCTAAAGTGCCGAGCCATCGCATTGTTACAACAGATGATATACCGATTTACGAAAGACCATACAGACCGGCGCACTTATTAAAATTAGAAATGGAACGACAAATAACGGAGATGCTGAAAAGCGATATTATAAGACCTTCAAACTCCCCATACGCATCACCAGCATTTCTAGTAGCTAAAACACCGGACAGCAAAGGAAATCCTCGCTATCGATTTGTAGTAGATTACAGAAAGTTAAATGACAAAACCGTAAAAGATAAATACCCTTTACCGAATATTTTAGATATTATTGATCAATTAGCAGGTGCCCAATACTTCTCGGTATTTGATTTGGCGCAAGGATTTTTTCAAGTACCTGTACATGAGCCTGATAAATACAAAACAGCATTTTCTACACATCAGGGACTATTTGAATTTAATAAATTACCAATGGGTATGACAAATTCTCCCGCATCTTTTATGCGCGGAATTGACATAGTCTTCAAAGATTTACAAGGTAAGGAGATATTCCTATTTTTAGATGACGCAGTAATATACGGCAAAACGGTTGAAGAACACAATCAAAAATTTGAGAGATTTTTGAAAAGATTAAGAGAAGCAAATCTCAAGATGCAACCAGATAAATGCAAATTTTTGCAAGAGGAGGTGATTTATTTAGGACATCTACTCACCAGAGACGGAGTCCGCCCCGATCCTAAAAAAATCGAAGCAGTGAAAAATTTTCCGAGACCCAAAACACAAAAAAATATACGCGAATTTCTCGGTTTAGCCGGATACTACCGCAGATTTATTGAAAAATTTTCAGTAATAGCAAAACCCTTGAGTGACCTTTTGAAAAAAGAGACCGACTTTAATTGGTCAGACGAAGCCGAAGAAGCATTCACAATTTTGAAAAAGAAGTTATGTGAAAAGCCAATATTGCAAATAGCCGATTTTGAGAAACCTTTTATTGTTCGTACTGACGCATCGTTAGTAGCGGTTGCGGGAATCCTATCTCAAGGAGAGATAGGAAAAGATAGACCTATTGCATATGTATCACGTGTATTATCCGACGCAGAGACGCGATACGATTCATACTCAAGAGAGGCATTGGCAATATTATATTCGGTATCGCAATTTAGACCGTACCTATTAGGACGACATTTCACCATCGTTACAGATTGCAAACCACTCATATGGTTTAAAAATTCGACGGACTTGACAACAAAGGTAAGCAGATGGAGAATTAAATTAAACGCATATGATTACGACATCGTGTATAAAAGCGGTAAAAGCAACACAAACGCGGATGCATTATCTCGAAACCCAGTCGAGGGAGAGCAAGCTGAAGGGAGTATCGACGACCAGCTAATTTTAGCCATGCAGACGCGTACACGCGCGGGAAAGCTAGCCGTTCCGAACTATAGGGACAAGCGACCGAAGAAGCCGAATAAGCAAAACATAGAGGCTCCCACGGCAACACCTACTATAGAAACAGAAGAGACGCCAGAGTTGCAACACGGAGAAGAGGAATTAATAAACAACGAGATATGCGAAAATAAGACGATAAACGAAAATTATGAAAATGATATTGAAGAACCATTGCAAAATGAGACAAGTGCAAATTTTCAAAATTCCAGCAAATCAGAATTATTCGCAGAATGCAAAGAACAATTATTTATGCGAAAAGATAACCTACTTTACTTCATAGATACAGAAGGAACTCCATGCGACGCGGGTGCTAAACAATTAAGAGAACGAAAAATTTCACCAAAATTTGCAAACTTAGAACCAGGTGAAATTAAGGTAACAACAAAAAATAATCGGAAGCTATTTGCGGCAGTGATAAAAAATACACAACCAACAAGTACGACAGAAGTGCAAAAATATTTAATAGATATTTTCAAGGTTTTAAAAGCATTAATTATAAAAAAGAGTGTTCGATCAATAAGTATAGCCAAAAATGAAGATATTGGAAACGTTGAATGGAAAAACGTACTATCAAGCTTGCGAAAAATTCTAGAAGATATATCAGTGAAAATAATTATTTGCACAGGTATAATAAAATATGTCGAAGAAAAAGACAGAAGTAAAATAATACAAGAACTGCCTAGCACAGCAATAGGAGGGCACCGAGGAGTCACGAAAACGTATAGGCGCATAAAGCAACGGTATTTCTGGGTAGCGTGAGAAAGACGTACAAAATTTCATACGCACATGTGTCACGTGTCAAATAAAAAATTGGTGAGAGTTAAAACGAAACAACCAATGCAAATCACAGATACACCTCACGCACCAATGGAAAAAGTAAGCCTAGACATAGTAGGACCTTTCCAATCACCGACAATGGTCACAATAATATAGTAACAATACAATGCAATTTTCAAAATATTGCTTAGCAATACCGTTAAAAGATGCTACAGCAGCATCAGTAGGCAGATGCATTTATAACAAGGTTATTTGTATTTTCGGAGCTCCAATCACGATTCTGACGGATCAAGGCAGCAATTTTATGTCAAATATTTG
>JACCIB010000617.1:0-114128 GCA_018906965.1 Philotrypesis tridentata
CTATGCAAAATTGTCCTGAAGTATATTGTATGAGATGTAATAAAAGAGGACATATTACAAAATTTTGTACTTTAGGTGAAAATAAATTTCGGTTTTGTACAATTTGTGAAACTATAGATCATGATAGTAGTAATTGTGAAAAGATTAAAATTCTTGTTCAAGATTATAAAGCTAAGCAGCAGCTAAAATGTCAATTATGTGAAGGATTAGGGCATGAAGTAAAAGACTGTGAGAAATTTAAAGCAGCGCAAAGTACTCAACAAGTTAATAGAAATAGTTTTAGAAATAATTACGCCAATAATAGAAATAATTATAATAATGGTAATTACAATGGTAATCAACAGCAACAAAGATATTACGGTAATCGATTCGGACAGCAAAATCAAAGTAGTTATAATAATGGAGGAGTAAGGAAAGTTTGTGAATATTGTGATTTGGTAGGACATTCAATTGATGAATGTAGAAAATTATCAGCTTTAAAAGCCTCGCGGGAAAAGTGCAGATTTTGTGACAAATTAGGTCATAAAGCTAGTAATTGTGATGAAGTAAAAAAATTAGAAAATCAGCATAAACAATTTTGTTCGGGTTGTAAGGGTATTGGTCATACTCTAAATAATTGTTTTAAAAAGAATCAGGGAAACTTCAGTTCTCTTCCTGGAAGGAACGCGTAGGAAGAGATCATAGTAAAGCGTTCCCATTACAAATTGAGAGTAATGAAAATGATAAATTTAACAGTATGAATAATAACGCATGTCAATATAATAATGAGATAATAGATTTGTTATTTGAAACCTATGTATTAAAGCTAGAAAATCTTTTGCAATATATTGAAATTACGGATGAATTTTCGAACACTACATATAAACTATTGGTAGATAGTGGTGCTCAATTAAATATTATAAAGAAAGATAAATTAATTGCTGATGTAATTAATACTAGTAATAGAATTCTGATTTCTGGAATTACGGAAAATTCCATTAGAACGTTAGGCTCCGTTAAATTATTCATAAATGATACAGATTTTGATTTTCATGTAGCCCCAGATGGTTTTTCAATTCCTTATGATGGTATTTTGGGTATAAAAGCATTATTAGAGCAAAAGCTAAGATTAGATAAGGGTTACTTAGAAATAAATGGAAAGAAAATTCCATTGAAATCAGCTATACATAAGTATGAAAATAATATTAATGTTCTAGATTTAAAGGAAAATATAGGGATTCAGAATTTAGTACCAATTTTTTATGAAAAAGTAGAAAATATGAATTTAGAATTTTCTTTAAATGATAAAGTTCAAACTGTCAATAATACTGTAGAATGTAGTAATGCATGTAATATAATTACAACTAAGATTGTTGATTTAAGGGATGATACGCATGTTATTAAGGATAATGTAATAAATATAGGGAATATATCTTTACAGCAAGATTTAAAGAAAGTTCTAAATACGGTAAGTAAAATTCATAGTAATATTGAAGAAAATACGTCGATGGATGATAATGTTTTAGAAAGTAGCAGTATAGAGCAAATAGATAGTGACCAACAAGATTTTCTGGATCAAAATTGTGAATGGAATAAGCGTAAATTGATTGAATTTTTAAATAATTCTAAAATCAATATTGAAACTTTCATTGCAAATATAAATAAATGTCTAGAAAAATATGAACATAATGATGAATTGATTAATCAAGATTTCACTATTAACTATTTAAAATTTATGGAAACATTAGAAAGTAATAATATACATTGTGAAAATGATAGAAAAATTCGTAAATTAAATAAACAGATAAATTATTTGACTTTTGATATTCAGGATATGCCAGAAAGTTTTGTTGCATTACCGGGTTTGAAATTGCCAAATGAAGAGGAAACTATGTATTGTGGTGCTATTTATTTAAATTCAATGAATGAAAATAATTCTAAAGAAAGCGAGAATTCAGGCAAAATTGAAAGGCAAAGATTATTAATGGATACTATTAATTTAAATCATTTGTCGCGAAGAAAGCGGAAAATCGTAGGAAATTTAATTTTGAAAAATGAGGATATTTGTTGGTTAGAAGGTAAAAAGTTTGGAGTATGTGAGGTAGAAGAACATGAGATAAATTTAACTGATGAAAAACCTGTATACGTAAAACAATTTCCTTTAGAATATACATTAAAGCAAATTGCTATTTTAGAAACAAAAAAATTAATTGAAAATAAATTAGTCAGACCGTCAACAAGTCCTTTTAATGCTCCAGCTTTTGTCGTTCCTAAAAAGGGTTTGACAAAAGCTGGTAAGAAAAAATGGAGATTAGTAATAGATTATAGGAAATTAAATGCTAAAACTATATCAGATCCATATTTGTTACCGAATATTACGGAAATTTTTGATAATGTCGGTAAAAATAAATATTTTACAACAATCGATATGGTTTCTGGATTTCATCAGGTAAAAATGAAAGAAGCGGATATTCATAAAACTGCTTTCAGTGTTCATCCTTTAGGTAGATTTGAATTTAAAGTACTACCTTTTGGTTTAGTCAATTCTCCTCGAGTTTTTCAAAGAATTCTTACAAGAGTATTAGGAGAATTAATAGAGAAAGGATTTTGTTTTGTGTATATTGATGACATTATTATAGTTGCTAATTCAATTGAAGAACATAACGAGAGATTTAATTTAATTGCAGAAAAACTTAGAGAGGCAGGTCTTAAATTAGAGACCAGCAAATGTAAATTTTTCCAGAAAGAAGTTGAGTTTTTAGGACATATAATTAGTGAACAGGGTATTAAAACTGATCCAAAAAAAGTAGAAGCTTTTAACGAGTTTCCAATTCCGAGAACGAGGAAAAATATTCGAGAATTCTTAGGTTTAGCTGGTTATTATAGGAGATTTATTGAAAATTTTGCAGATATAGCAAAGCTATTATCTATGCTTTTACAAAAGACGGAAACATTTGTGTGAACCGACGAGAGACAAAAAGCTTTTGAAAATTTGAAACATGCATTAAGTTCTGCGCCCATATTACAATTTCCAGATATGGAAAAACCTTTTATTATTACTGCCGATTCGTCAAATTTTGCTCTTGGTTGTGTACTTTCGCAAGGAGAAATTGGTGAAGATAGACCAGTAGCATTTGCTTCTAGAGTTTTAAAGGCAGCAGAAAAAAATTACCATACATATGAAAGAGAAGCTTTGGCAATATTGTTCGCTGTAAAGACTTTTAGGAATTATATCTATGGGAATAAGTTTTATATTGTTACTGATCATAAGCCATTATTATCGTTTAAAACTGCTGATAAAAATTCGAGAGTACAGCGGTGGCGTTTGAAATTATTAGACTATGATTATGAAATTATTTATAAACCGGGAAAAAATAATGTAAATGCGGATGCTTTGTCGAGAAATCCAGTAGATAATATTCAGATTAATGTAGTTACTAGAGCTCAAAAAGCGAAACAGTTAAATTCTAAAGAGTTTACAGAAATTTTGTCTAATGATCAGAAAATAGAAAAGTTAAATGAAGCTAGGATTAAGCAAAAAGAGAAAATTAATAAAAAAAGAGGAAATAAAAATAAACTAGTTGTTGAGAAAAATAATAGTTTAGATTTGCCAAAGGTAGATAAAAATAATAGTGAATTATGGGATAAGTCTATAGATAAAAATATTGTATATACTAAAAAACTAATTCAATATAGAAAAGACAATATTATACATTTTATAGATGATAAAGGCAACGGTTTGGACATAAATACTAACAATTTTATTAAGGGAAACAATATTTCCTTTAATATACGATTAAATGAGGTAGAAATAGCAACTTTTAAAGCACTTAAAATTTTTGTTTTATGTATTGATGTAACTCAATCGGTGTTCATGATTAAAGAAAAAATGTTGCAGATTTTTAAGCAATTAAGGAGTATTTTATTATCTGAGAAAATTGATCATTTTAGTATTTCAAGAGATATAAAAATACATAATTTAAATTGGTCAGATATAGAAGAAATTTTAGTGCAAGTATTTGAAAATTCTAGAGTAAAAATAGTGGTTTGTTTGAATTATATGCAATATGTAGATTTAAAAGATAGAGATAAAATTTTTCAGGAAAATCATGATAGTTTATTAGGGGGACAGGCAGGTGTCATTAGAACTTTTAATTCTATAAGAGCTAAGTATTTTTGGGAAAATTTAAAACGGGACATAGAAGATAGAATCAAAAGTTGTAAAGATTGTCAGAGAAATAAATTGAAAAGGGTAAAAACACGTCAACCAATGGTAATTACTGACACTACTTTCAAAACGTTTGACAAGGTAGCTATGGATATAGTAGGACCTTTGAATGTGACTAAAAATAATAATAAGTACATTTTAACTATACAAGATCAACTTTCTAAATATTTAATTGCAGTACCGTTACCTGATCAAACCGCTGAAACGGTAGCTGATGCCTTCATAAAAAAATTCATATGTATTTTTAGTTATCCAAAAGTAGTGCTAACTGATAGAGGTACAAATTTTACAAGTAAATTGATGAAAGCTGTGGCAAAAAGGTTTAAATTTTCAAAAATTGAAACAACTGCTTTTTCACCACAATCTAATGGTTCTTTAGAAAGAGCTCATCACCCATTGTGTGAATACTTGAAGAATTTTTCTTCTAAAAATATTTCTTGGGATGATTTATTAGAATTAGCACAGTTTCAATATAATACAAGTATTCATAGTGCACATAAATTTATGCCATATGAATTAGTATTTGCTTATCCACCAAATTTACCTTCATCTGAACCTTTAAGGGTTTCAGAACAATTACCGACATATAATAATTATTTATCTAATTTAATTACAAATATGAAGAAAATTGCTAATTTAGCCCGTGAAAATTTAATAATTGCAAAAGAAAAGTCCAAAACATACTATGACAGGTTTATTAAACCAGTAAACTTCGAAATTGGAGATGAGGTATGGTTGATTAAAGAACCAAAACCTGGAAAATTAGAAAAAAATCATAATCTTGGACCTTTTGAAATTATGGATGTATCAAAAAATGGCAATATTACTATAAATAAAGAAGGAAAGCAAATAGTAATTCATGCAAATAAATTAATATTGTTTAAAAAGAAAAATTAATAGAATCAATTTGATTTCAGAATTCAAGATGGTGTTTATCTTTATTATCATTTTTCAAATATTCTTAAAAGTTACTGAAGCTACCATAGGCTACGATTGCGGCTCATCGGCGCCTAACATAACAACATACTCTTTATTGGACTCTGGAAATTGCGACTTTCAAGACAATCAAGTAAATTCATTAAGTACTATTATTGAACTTATACAAATAGTAGATTTTCGTTCTATTCCAATTATTCAGTGTAAAGTTGAAATCCATAGAACTATATTTTCTTGTGGAATTTTCGGACATTTGATACCAATTGAAAATGCGGAACAACAATACATCAAAGAATTAAGTTACGAACAATGCGAGTTAATTCATGAAACGGGTATTTTTAAATATGACAATTTTCACACTATTTCGGATTTAAAAATAAATTCAACAACTACTAAAGGCATTGATTTCGCGGGAAGTGCGGCAGATAGATCGTGTTCTGGTGCTGCTTATGCAGACTATTTCGGATCATGGAATAATGTTTTTGTTCGTGGCTTAATCAAAATTACATTGCTACAAAATAATGCTAGAGTAAATTTAAAAAATGATAAATTAACACTAAGTTCAGGAGCAGTTTGTAAATTTTCGAATAAAAATTGTATGGACATGGAGGGAGGAAATACGTTTTGGCATATTTTACCGGAAGGAAAATGTTTTGAAAATTTATATGAAGTATTATTTAAAGGAGTAGCAATTAAATCTTTTAGTACAGATAGTAAAGCAATAGTTTATTCTGTAAATGCAAATGAAATAACATTTGCATTAGCTACAAAAAATGTCGAAGTTCATTGTGATAGAGAGTTGATTCGCACTGAGCATCCAAAATTGTTTATTGCGGAAAAAGATAGTAATTTAAATAAATATTTTTTTGATGTGGATAAAGTAAATGGAGAAGTAGTTAATAGAGTTAATTTAGATTTGTTCACATATGTAAATTCTAAGTTTGTTTATGTAGAAAGACATTTAAGAAATCAAATTCATGATTTATATATTAATTTAATTACTGAAAAATGCGAGCTTGAGAAAAAGGTAATTCAAAATTCTTTATCCATTGCCAATATTGCTCCTGATGAGTTTGCTTACAATATTATGAAGAAACCAGGTTATATGGCGAAAGTAGCAGGAGAAGTTGTACATTTAATCAAATGTGTACCAAGATCAGTAGTAGTATTACATACAGAAGATTGTTATAATCATTTACCAGTTTCTTTGGGAAATGAAACTTGGTTTTTAACACCAAAAACCCATATATTAATCAAGAAAAGTAGTAAAGTAGATTGTAATACAATTGTACCAGCGTATTACGAAATTGATGGACATTGGATTAAACTTATACCGAAGCCAACAGTGTCTATTCCACCGAATGTTATCAAACCAGATACTCATTTGGGATGGACATTTCAAGCCGTGAAAAATTTAGCGACGAATGGCATTTATTCGCAAACTGATTTGGATAAATTACAAGAACAGTTAATGTTTCCTATGGAAAAAACACAAATTTTGAATGTTATTGCAAAAGATATAGCTGGTGATGTAACAGATGGAGTTACATTTTCAGAAAATACGTTAACAAGTATTGCAGAAAGTACTTGGAAAAAAATATTTGAAAAACTTACTACATGGGGATCTTTTTCATCAGGAATTTTCATGATTATAGTAATACTACACATTTGCAAATTAACAATTGACACTATAATAAGAGGATATGCTTTACATGCAGTATATGGATGGTCTATTAGACTATGTGGAGCAGTTTTCAGTTCTTTAACCCATTTATTCATTTCTATGGGAAATACAGAAAAAATGACGAATTATGCAAGATCAACAAAATATAAAGAAGAAAAAGAAGAAGAGTTAAAGGAAGTTAAAGTCATTTTGCAAAATTCTCAACCTATGGAAGTAGAAACATCATTTACAAAAGCAACTTGTTTACCATCTATTCCTAATACACCGCCTTATATTTATCCATCTAATACAAAATCTCAAAATCCTATAAGTGTTTCTCAGAGCTCGAATTTAGATATTTTTTCATTGGATTTACGTTAATTTTTATTGTTTAAATGTTGTTTAAATATTTCATAAATGTCTTACATTATTTAGGGCCCCGAGGGAATTACATCTAATGATGTAATGTATTCATTTTTATACGCATTTTAAATAAGGATATAATTTATTTTATTTTATGTATTTATTTGTAATTTAGAAATAGGACAACAATATCATTTTATCAGCTAATATTTTAAATTTTTTGTACTTAGAAACCAATTGTAAATTTTGAATTTTGAAATTTAATAATTTTTTTATTGCAATTTCATTGCAATATCTTGAGCCCCGAGGTGTAACGTCCTACGACGTTATTTATTTTTAAATCTATTATTTATTAATTTAAACTATTTTTTCAAAATTCAAAACACAAATGATGATGTCAATTTCGAAACGTTATATTTTGAATGCGCGCTGTAATGTAAACGTGAGGTTTAATCATTTGCAAAGCCATTCAATCCTACAATCTACAAGTTAGCAGAAACGATAAAAGCAGAAAATCAGGAAGAAAAAGACGAGGATAGCAGCAGCAGCAAAATAAGACAAGTGAAGCAGAAAAAGGTAAGTCAAATAAATACATTAAAAGTACATATCGGAGCGGGTAACGAGTCTAAACCCAGCCACTAATAACAATTATATACGCGCTCATAAATAATCTAAATAAAATCCTGCATGCTCTCAAATACATGTCCTACCTATGAGGTGAGAGTGTAGGTGGGACGTAACAGTAGGCTAGTTTTCGGTCTTCGTTCATGCGTTAGCTCGTTTCATATACCATTCCGATTGCGCGTGCTTATTCGAGAAAGGTTTCGAGATTTCGGTTTTTAAACGGTAGCATCATTGTGAAATATTCACCTCGTATATTGCTGTAAATTCGATTAACTTTCTTTGCATCGGACAAGTCTTGCGGAGATCTATTGCATAGAGCGAATATTGCGTTTATGTAGTTATTCATTGTTTCATTTTGGCCTTGTTTGCTTGCGCGGATTTCGTCTTCGAGCGCTTTGGCATAATTTTCTGGTCGAAATTGTACGCGAATTTCCTCGACAAATTGATTCCCATACATGTGTGTCATTTGTTTTTATTTACTCTATACGCGTTCAATGCTGGTTCTTTCAATAGCAACGGCAGCGCTCTGAATAATTCCGAGTCGGACAGACCTGCCGTTTCGCGGCACTCGGCCACGCGTTGTAAGAATTTATCAATCGGTAATCCTTTCCCGTCGCCGCTGAAACTGCAATTCCACGAAGATACTGCTTTCGATATGTCTCATGCTTTTGGTGACACGTGCGCGTTTAATCGTTCCCCGAGTGATGATCTTTCGCGTTGTAGGCTTTCGACATTATTTTCGAGTTCGATCGCATTAATTGCTCGTTTAATAATACCAGATTATCGAGTTACCGTCGTAACTCCATCTCTGCGTTTTGCTCGCCAATTACCTTCGCGTGATCGCTTGTATTCGGGGATGAAATTGCGTTATAAAAATCTCTAACGTGTTTTCCGGGTTGATTTATACTGTTACCGGGATTCCACTATCTTTCCATCACCGATGATGGGATTTTGACTACGTCTCCGTTCGGGGTTGTAACAGTTATGAGCTCGCTTTCGCTCTTCGTATTTTCCGGTGTTCTCAGACTCGGCGTATTCTTTTGAGTTTTGCGCGTTATTACGTTCGCTTCTCCTAGGATGACGTCGTCGTCGAAATATTGCTCGTTCACGTCTGAGTCAATATTCACGAGAAATTCCGATAATACTTTGTCGCATTTTTTCCGCGCTTCTGCCATGGGTGAGATCCAAAGTGTGAAATCGATTTCTCTGCACCCTCCTTCTAATTTTCAGCGCAGTCTATACAATCTTTCGGCGTGACTGCCGTTCGTTGATAATAACAGTGAATTTAACGCGCTGTCAGATCGTCTTCGTTCACTGTTTGTAAAAATTCGTCGATTTTGTGTTTGGTTGCTACGTCTACCACATCTGAATCGTTCATGTTGTTTGCGTGAATATGTATGTGTGTGTAGAGAGAATATGTGAGAATATATTTATATATGCTGAAGATATGAATTATACAAATCGATTTAATCGAATATTGTCCTCGTACAATACGATAAGATTTAGCTCGGCTATTCACACATCCATTCGTTCATACACGTTTTCTCGGAATCGTCCGCGACGATCTCAAGAGTGTCTGCCGAAGCTTTTGTTTTCCTCGGCGAATTCGCAGTTGTTCAGGATCGCTACGCTCACCCGCTGCTGGTGCGGTATTTACGCTATAGCATTTGAGTATATCGTTGCGAGTTCTGGTATTTTCTGCCAAAAATTCACGTGTTCGAATTTTTATTCAACTTTCGTAATTGTAATTTTACTTGTCCTCGAATGCTATTTTTTGAGGATGTATGAAGAGAACCCTATGCTGCCCCTGTTGAGAGCGTTGATTCGATTTTGACAATGACGGATTTTCGCAAACGAACGTTCTCGCGTTATACGCGGGCGCATTGGACTTTTAATAGCAAAGTCGCTTGGATTTGGAAGGAAAAAAAATTATGGTGCTTTTTAGCTATCGCATTCGTTCGCGTTTACAGGAATTTCGTTAATTGCTCTTATTATATTCGCATTGACGATCGCGATAGTGTATTTACCACGTTTATGGGCACCTTTGTGATGAGGTGCACTCCGAGCAGCTGCTCTCCTCCGGTGGGAGACTCGCGCCCAAAAGAGATTGTTTTTTATCCGACCTCCTGGTCCTGCTCAGCTTCCTCCGCGGACTGCGGGGGGTTCTTGGGAGCTAGGAAGTCGGAGTGCGTGGAATAACGTATGCTCTTTTTATGTGAGAGAGCGGGTGAGCAGATCACGCTCACCTTTACATTTATTCCGCGTACTTAATTACATATAGCGTGCGTTCGCTCTATGGTACTTTCGCGTTCGGTCGCCACGCTGGACTCTGCGCGGATCGAGGTCTACGCGGCCGACGGCTCATGCGTGCCCGCGTTCACCGGACTCTAACTTGAGCTACGTGCGCGCCTCGGGGTCTTTAGGCCTCGGATCATCACCGCGAGAGAGAGAGAGAGAGAGAGAGACAGAGACAAGGGCGCGAGACCGACACTTACAAGGCGGTTTATTGTCGACCCACCCTAACTCTCTCGCGCATGCAGAACTCACAATCCGGCGCGCCAGTCGCCCAGCAACCTGCTAGCACGCATAGTAGAGTCGAGCGCCGACAGTACCGTGCCCGGCCGCTAGGCGGCGGTGGCCGTATTTTCGATAGTCCACATGAAAGATGGGACTCCCACTCTATAAGTAGACCGGCCGCTCCGAGGCCTGTCACTTCTTCCCCCCCCCCCTTCCTACAGAGTAGAAATAGTTCTGCATCAGCAGCATAGCGGGTGTTTCATACTGTGCCATAATTGCTCCTGGTTTTTGTTCCGCAGAATAAAGGCTACTCTTAAATAAATAATTTTATTTAATCCCATTCTATCCTACCCAACTGCCCATGCCGTCCGTCTCTACTAGAGAACTGGAGGTCGAGCTCGAGCTCAGTCAGATTTATCTGGCGAAGGCGAAATGGGAGATTATTCTCTTGCGACACTATTCGTCGCAATTAAACCCTGAAGTACTCATGCTATCCCTGTGACTAATTTACTTAATGAAACATTAGTTCTTTTCAATTTCCACAGAGCAAGAAGTACAACCAGCTTCCAGAATATCGATTTTCGAGCTTTTTTGTAAGGGGAAGAATACCTCCTGCTTTCTAAAAGGTAAAAAGAACAGATAAGTTATTAAATCTATCACTCGAAAAGATACTAAATGATGCTAAATTTTAGTTGACACCATTTACCAGTTTTGAATATTCTAATTTTGAAACATTTCAAAGTTGATATTTTCAAACTGGTCAATGGTGTTGTTTCGAGCGAAACGCATACACATGGTTGCATTCAAGTGCCGATATTGTAAAATTCGGGGTTTCTCCCTCATTATTTCCATAACCTAATGTTTCTCAGTGTTCCATCATACATACATCCCTTCAAACATCTCCGTCATCGTCCGTCCTAATTTCACTTCCTTTAAATCCGTGCCTCGCCAACCGAACCTCTAGATCATAAAGTCTAATTTATAAGCATGGGGAAAAACGCTCATTAAGAGACGAGTCCGAAAAATTATCCTTCGTCCTGGGGCGTTCTTCCCTCACGTCATAGGCTATCGAAAAGGCGGGGACTTCAAGATTCAGCCAATAGCTGCAATTTTGCAAATTTTTGTAACGCACTTCAGATGGAGTGTCGTTCGTGCGAGGGCATGTGCCAGGTAAAATTTGTAAATGTAAGTTAGAATTAGTGTGTACAGCGAGCTGTGAACTTCTCTCAATAAAGTTCATCTATCACACGATTCCAGTGCTTCTTATTCATCGAAAGGTGTGTCCGCCTACTAGCGCACGCACAGCGCTCCTATCAGCCACTTGCAAAGATGTCTGAGCGAGACGCTCATACGAAAAACATTTGGTCCTTCGAGCCGGAAACGGCACATTTCATGTTCGGAAGACTCTGGAGTTAGGAACAAATCATCACGGTGTCGCAAACTGAAGTGCGAGTTCAGATCAATTGTGAACTCGAAGCGTCTAAGAAGTTCAATAACACACATACGTCAAGACATCGGGAAATATTCATCGAAGAGCAAGCTGTACCATTCACGTCTATAGCCATACGAGACGCTGAACAACACTCGACCTACACTAGACGCAACAAGCCAGGACGTCCACATTTCTAACGACTGCACACGAGAAATCTTCACCATACAACACTGCACGCGCACGAGGGGGCTTCGACGCTGATCAACGACGAGGCACCTATACGCAGTCTACAACGAAGTAATCAACACAGCAGCGGCACGCGAGACCAGTAATACGCACCCAACAAAGCTAAGTAAACTCGTGAATCTTCCCATCTACTCCCGCTCCTAACTTCATCTCGCATACGCATGTAAAATTCAAATATTCAATCAAAATGCCAAACGAAGATAGTCATAGAGTCAAAACGCTGAAGGCTCAACGCGCCGTCTTAAAAACTAAATTAACAAAATTCGGAAATTATATAAGCTATCCATTCAATCGACTTAAGAAAACCGAAATTTAATTGCGTCTTGAACGAGTAGAGCCAACTCTAAACGATTTTGAAGACCTTACCAATCAAATTGACGCGCTCACCGGAGCCGCGTTCAACGATTTCGATGAATTCGAAAAGTGTCTGTACCGCCAACGGCCGACCGTATAAACGCGGTTTCGAGCGATGCGTCGCAGTTTCGGTTGCCGCCTATCGAGCTGGCCACCTTTGATGGATCCTTCGACAAGTGGTTGTCCTTCGATAGCCAATTTGAATGAATGGTCCATAAAAATTCGAATCTAAGTACTATTCAGAAATTTTATTACCTCAAAAGTTGTCTGAAAAATGAAGCGGAAGAGATCATTGGGTCTCTCGAATTAACGGACGCGAATTATGACGTAGCGAGGCAACTGCTTAAAGTCCGTTATGATAATAAACGCGTTATAATTCAAAAACACGTTCGCGCACTCATGGACTTGCCCGCAATTACCAAAGAATCCGCGCCGGAATTACGTAAACTCATAGATACAACGAACACGCATTTACGCGCTTTGAAATATTTAGGCCAACCCACCGAGACATGGGACACACTATTAATCCACACGTTTACAGCGAAACTTGATCGCGCTGCTCACCAAGAATGGGAGAGATCAGTCGTCGGTACCGAAATGCCAACGCTGAAAGAATTCACGAACGAAAAAATAAAGTCAAGCAAACTTTGTTTCAATCGCTTTCAGTCGGCACACACAAATTCAGAATGCAAATGGTCCGGGTGCAAAAAATGTGGCAAAAAATATAATACGATGCTGCATTATGAAGCCAAAGAAAACTGTAGTCCGCGAGATAACAAGCAAGCAAGTAAAGACGAATCCATAGCGAATACGAGTGCAAACACTGATACGAGTTTCAACGCATCTCTATCATGCAAAACTTACAACGCCGTCGTTTCATCCCAAACAGTGTTCTCAACGGCCGTAGTCAATATGAAGGCCGAAGGCGGTAATTATTTGACAGCTCGCGTTTTGTTGGATAGCGGGGCGCAATCCAATTTTATAACGGAGCGATTCGCGCAAATGTTACACCTTCTACGCAAGCGCATAGACGTCCCGGTCGAAACGCTGAATCAAGTGGAGACTCGCGTCAAATATTCAGTAGAAGCAGAAATCCACTCGCGATGCACCGTATATAGAGAAACGGTCGAATTTCTTCTGCTACCAAGCATTTGTAATCGTTTGCCAAACGAGCAAATTGACCGAACCGGAATTAATATCCCTGTAGGTAAGCCTTTAGCTGATCCCGATTTTAACAAGCCAAAGGAGATCGACGCGTTAATAGGAGTCGAACTGTTCTTTCATTTAATTTCAATCGGGCAAGAGAAAATCCCAGGTTCCGCAGCTTTGTGGCAAAAAACGAAGCTGGGCTGGGTGCTTGCAGGTAAAGTCGACTCGATTAAGCAAACTTCGCGACCGACACAATGCATGATGTCATTCAATACGCTGCACAAGTTGATAACAAATTCTGGGAATTAGAGGCGGAAATTCCTCTCGCCTGAAGAATTTAAGGTCGAACAACAATTTAAAATCACGACGACACGCGATTTGTTTATGGGTCATTATACCGTTCGTCTCCCTTTTAATGAAAAGATCGCCAAACTGGGCGAATCGCGTAAAATCGCAGAGCGACAATTCTATTCGCTTGAGCGAAAATTTATGAAAAATCCCTAATTAAAATCGGAATACATACAAAGTATGCGCGAATCGGTGCGATCAGGGCACATGGTCCCTATCGCGGAATCAGATATAAGGAATAAGCATTGCTTTCTACCTTATCACCTAGTGTACAAAGAATTGAGCACTAGCACTAAGTATCGCTTAGTCAACAATGCGTCGGCTAAGACCAGCACGGGCTTGTCGCTAAATGACTGCTTAATGGTAGGCGCCGTGGTACAGAATAGCAGTTTTTACATCACGCTTCGATTTCGCGAACATCAAATTGTTCTGCTCGCGGATATCGAAAAAATGTATAAGCAAGTGAAGATTCATCCTGAAGATGCACAATACCAGCTGGTACTGTGGCGCGAGAACAATAATGATACACTTAAACCCTTCATGATTCCGGTAGTGTTGTTTGGAAGTGCATCTGCACCATACTTAGCCACCCGTGTTCTCAATCAGTTCGCGGACGACGAGAAGGAAAATTTCCCGCTCGCGAGCGAAATTCTAAAACGCGATTGCTATGTCGATGACATCTTGACAGGCGGAGATACGGTGGAGGAAGCCTTGAATTTGCGCGATGAATTAATTAATCTGACAAGGGCGGGCGGATTTCGCTTGCGCAAGTGGATGTCGAACGATATACACTTCGTGGAAACTCTACCCGATACCTTGACTAACGTCGATCTCTGGAAGGAGAATGCTGAAACAAAGGCTCTAGGAATTCAATGGGACAGGGTCGCGACGCAATTACATATAAAATGACTGAAAAATTTGATGCGAAAATCACAAAGCGCACGATACTCTCTAACATTGCTCGTTTCTACGATCCGATCGGTTTAATTGGGCCTGTAATCGTAACCGCGAAATTAATTATGCAAACGTTGTGGCAAAATGAAGTCGCGTGGGACGAGGCCGTACCACAAGATGTTTACGCAGCATGGCTGGATTTAAAACATCAGCTCGTTAATTTGAATGAAATTAAGTTTCCTCGGAAAACCGTGATTCGCGGTGCAAATCGCATACAGCTTCACGGGTTTTGTGACGCAAGTGAAAGGGCGTACGGCGCGTGCCTGTATGTTCGATAAATAGACAGCGACAATAACGTTTTTACAAATCTAGTATGCTCGAAAAATCGCGTTGCTCCGCTAAAGACAATCTCCGTACCGAAATTAGAATTGTGCGCGGCGTTCTTGTTAGCAAACCTAGTCAAGACCTTTACAAACGCGACTACTCTTAAATTTGACGATATATTTCTATGGTCAGACTCGACCATCACGTTGCAGTGGATAAGCATGCAGCCCTATCTGCTAAAAACATTTGTGGCCAACCGTGTCGCGGAAATTAAAGAGGCCACAAGTACCATGTTTTGGCGTCACGTACCAACGTCTGACAATGTCGCGGATATTCTCTCGCGCGGCACGTCTCCGGTTGATCTTGTCAATAATAAAGTTTGGCAAACCGGGCCCGCATGCCTTCGTAAAGATCCATCTGAATGGCCGCAAAGCGTAGTGCGCCCAGTGCCGCTACTTGAATTGCGACCCACGCAAGTGCTTCTTATTCATCGAAAGGTACGTCCGCCTACTAGCGCATGCACCGCATGCACAGCGCTCCTATCAGCCACTTGCAAAGATGTCTGAGCGAGACGCTCATACGAAAAACAGGTATCAATTTAAAATTTATCATGGTATCCTTTCGACTGATAGGCTTGATAACTCCTATATTCTTTTTATCTTTTAGATTGTAGTAGGTATACTTCCTTAGGAAAAAAGCCCTCCAATCCATATCCTTCAAGCTATTTGTCCTTCGTACTCTATGGAAATTGAAAAGAGCTCATGTTTCATTAATTAAATTAGTCATAAGGATTCCATAACAACTTTAGGATTTGTCGGTTGGACCAGCTTTGAGATTTTAAATTTTGAAAACTTTAATCCTCAATTATTTTAAGCGTGTAATCTTAATAATTAGCAAACTTTGTCCTATATAGGCAGCATGAATTGATGCTCACTGTGAACCATTGTTCTTCTAAAGTTAAAAATCATGAATCTTGAATAAAAATACTTTTTTCACTTCACTAGCTTGTCACAGGAATTCCTTTTCTTGTATAACTTGACAGTTGTAGGTTAACCTCAAAATGGAAATAAAAAATATCTGAAAATTGAATGAAAATATGTAAACAAAGAATCAGTATACAAAATATGTATTTATTGTATTGATTTTTATATCAGAATAAAACTAAATACTTATCGAATTGGATCAGCTGTTAGTCGCATTTATGTTATGTACAAAATCGACATAATTGTTTACATTGTTTTAATTAAAATATATATTTAAATAAATATTATATTTCATACTGCTTTAACACTGTTTCATGACAAACGTCGTCTGCATCAGGTTTTCAAGCAGTGATGGGCTTGTTCCAAAAAGTAGCGGGGCAACTTTTAACAGTGCTGGACCTTCACTGATTAATAACTGCTCTCCCTTCAGCACCACCGGGCTTTTGCTTCCCACAAACAACAACATGTATGAATTAAACACTGTATATATAGTTTCGAATAAAATTTTTGTTATGTTATTGAATAATTTAGTTATAACACAAGTGCTGTTGACAAAGGATAACTTTATGGCTTCATCATTGATAATGATGTACCTCTTTTTTGTATAGGTGAATGAATGTATGCATCTCTTCGAGCCAATTTCAAAATTTATTTGTTAAATCGCCAACGTTCCAAACCGTTACAGTTCCTCTTCAGGGCTAAAACCCATTTTTTCAAAAAATGTAAAGTTACAAAATTTCAATTAATAATTAAAACTTAATAATATTATTGTAAACTTGGACTAGAATTTGAAATGGACTTGTTCCACTTTCTGGAACAAGCCCATCACTGCTTGAAAGCCTAAGTCCTACATTTTCTTAACAATAAACTGGGATTTATAAAAAGATTAAGGGGACCCATCACTTTTAAAATCTGAAATAAAAAAAATTTTCAAATAATTATTAAATTGTTATAGTCAATTAGAATTGAATTAAAACATCTTTAATCTAAAAGTATATACAAAATATAGTAAGATTAAATTTTGATTGTCCTACTTTGACCCTAATACACATTCATGTCAGCGTAGACACTGTTCGATGACTTTTGGCACTGTCCGTAAGATTCCAAGTGTACGCATGGATGAAATGGGCTCAAATTTTTTTTACAAGCTTATTATAGTATTATTTTCCGTATAAATAGAGGGATTTGAATTTGAATGAGTAGAACATTTGAAAAAAAAATAAAATGTATTAAAAAATATTTTCAAAACCATTAGATTTTAAATTTATTGACATATTTTATTTTTTTTTCAAATGTTCTACTCATTCAAATTCAAATCCCTCTATTTATACGAAAACTAATACTATAATAAGCTTGTAAAAAAAATTTGAGCCCATTTCATCCATGCGTACACTTGGAATCTTACGGACAGTGCCAAAAGTCATCGAACAGTGTCTACGCTGACATGAATGTGTATTAGGGTCAAAGTAGGACAATCAAAATTTAATCTTACTATATTTTGTATATACTTTTAGATTAAAGATGTTTCAGTTCAATTCTAATTGACTATAACAATTTAAAAATTATTTGAAAATTTGTTTTATTTCAGATTTTAAAAGTGGTGGGTCCCCTAAACTGACTGAAAAGACGGCGTAACTGCTTCCGCACCATCACCAAAAAATGCTTTAGGTCGTGGAGAAGCGAGCGGCAAGCGGTTCCGCGTACTCGTTGGAGTTCCAGCGACTTGATAAAGAGGATGTAGCGTAGAACCTCAAATACCATACGTTTCGTCAGTCAGCCAATGAATGAGAGATCTGACAATTTCAATACTGTATATGTTGTAAAACGCTATGCCCCAAACATTTTAAACATCCGAAAATATATTATCCCTCCTTGTAGATTTTATTCAAACTGGAAATCTTAACATAACTGACATGTTAAAAAATAGAAAAATCATAAAATTCATCCTTAAAAATTTTCTAAAACTTTGCAGAACTCAAAAGTTTTTGTAAATTAGATGTAGTGTAAAATTACCAAAATAATATGTTTTATACGGCTTTTGTAAAACATACAATGAAAAATAAAGGGGTAAGTAAACTTTTCAAATTCAGACGTTGAAAATATCACTTTACTAGTACATAAGTATTACTTACTTAAGCACATGAATTCAGTCATTCAAAATTGTCACTTTAAAAGTTCAAACTCATTCTACTGAATGCAATATTTATACATTTCAAGGAAAAGCGCAGATTTTCATATTATATCAAGGGATGCGGTAGCGCCACGATGGCAAGTATAAGGTATGTCAGTACGTACGCCGCCGTTGGGCGCTAGCCAGACACTATTATATATCTTATAAGCATTGTTCAAAACTCGACTTACGGTTTTCTTCAATTCGACAGCTTCGTTTGTCACATGGGAGTACTCAAACGAAAGCTTACCACAAAACTAACAAAATCACATCAGGGTTACATTTCCTGAAATTGCTTCTATCAATAGATATTCTAAAGTGAAATTTCGGGTTCCTCGATTCTCCTCAAGAGAGAAAAATGAAAACTGAACAATTCATCCGGTTATGTCTGCTCTACGTATTTCTGTAATAATATATAGACATCATGCATCAATATAGGCATATATTGATGCATGATTTACGGTGAAACATTGTTTCTATTTATAATAATCAACGTGCATATTTTAATTAATAATTTAACATATTATTATAAAATAGTGTAAAATATGACAAATTTAATATTTTAAAACAGTGTTATTTTAAAACAGTGTGAAATAATCAAGTCAATTTCGTCATAATGATTAACATGATAAATAGTATATAATCAGAAAAGTATTTGGTTTTATTTTGATATATAGCAGTTCAATATAAATAAACTTTTTGTAAACTGATTCTTTCTTTAAATGTTTTTATTTATTTTTCAGATATTTTCTACTTTCATTGCGGGATAGGTTACACACAACTGTCAGGTTATATAGGAGAGGAATTCCGATGACAAACTAGTAAAGTGAAAAAAGTATTTTTATTCGAGAAAAATGTATTATTAAGCTTAGAAAAATAACTGGATTAGAGTAAGCGTAAGTTTTTTATTTTGATTCCATCTATTAAATGTATCTATTTCAAAATGGGTCACTAAATATCTGAACTTTGACAACTTTTATGCAGTGTAATAAGATTTTATGTTTAGGAAGTGAATGAAAAATTAGTTCTTTTCAATATCCAAGGAGTGTGAAGTTCAACCAAATCCAGAATATGGATGAGCGTGATTTTTTAAGGGAAGTATATCTTCTGCTATCTAAAAGATAAAAAGAACCCATAAGTTGTACAGCCAATCAGTCGAAAGGATGACATGAGAAATTTTATGTTGATACGATTGACCTGTTTTGAATATTCTAATTTTGAAACTTTTAAATGTTAATATTTTAAAACTGGTCAATGGTATCAAATTAAAATTTCTCAGAGTATCATTTTGATTGATGGGCTTGATAACTCTTATGTTCTTATTATGAAATGTGCTTCTATCGCTCGAATTTGGAATAGTTAAAGGAGAGAAAATTATGCATCTCTTCGAATCCAATTGCACATAGTTAAGCCCTCAAGAAGAGCCGAATCGGTGTTGGAGACAGCCCGCATAGAGAGAGAGAGAGAGAGAGATAGGCGCGAATACGCGAATACGCGCGCGAGCATATGCACGGAGGCTTGCGTGCAGATGCGTGAGTATAAGCAATAGTTGTATAAACCTCAATTATGTACGCATACGTAGTATAAGTGCAATATGTCACATTATATATACACAATTAGCATAAGTTGTATACGTCACACATACGTGATGATTAAGTCTGCGTAAACAAATAGGATATATGTCATATTATATACGCAATTAGTATAAGTTGTATACGTCACCAATACGGTATGATTAAGGCTGCGAAAACGATTAGGATGCAAGGAGGCGAGAGAGCATGTGTGGAAATGTGTATGTGTGTGTGGGTATGAGGAAATAGGCGTGCCAATTCTGTAAGCACGTCGAGTGGATGGAACGCGAAAAGCTGCCGAGGAACGAGGTGCGCTCCCCGCCGACACGGACGAATGAAGGGGGGCGGGGAAGTGACCAGAGAGAAAGGGAAGGTTTCCAGATTTTCCGAGTCCAGTCGAAAAAGGACAGAGACCAGAACAGCCACTATACGCAGTAAAAGCGACCGCGCGCACTATAGTCCTTTCTCCCGTGCGCAGCTCGTCCATCGTATACATATACTGCGATTGAAGCTCTTTATATATTCTGGTAGCTGCATGTACTTAGTGCCCTCTGCAAATTGAAAAAAACTAATTTTTCATTAAATAAATTAGTCACAGAGATCCCATGATAAATGTAAGGTTCACTCCTAGGACCACTTTTGCAATAATCAAAGATTGAAGTGTTCAAAATTTAAAAACTCAAAGCTTGTCCAATCGATAAACCTGCAACTTGTTATAGAATCTCCGTGACCAACAGACATAATGAAAAATTTGTTCTTTTCAATATCCAGAGAGTACGGAGTACAATCAGCTTCTAGAATATGCATGAGCGTGCCTTTCTCTTAAGGGAGGTGTATCTCCTGCTATCAATCAAGTCAATAAGCACATTAAACAACTACCGAGGGATAAAGTCATATTTATATTGTGCGACATACGCATCTAAAATACTTGTTACCTTTTAGAGAGCAGAAGGTATACTTTCGTTGAAAAAAAGGCATTCTAATCTATATTCTGGAAATTAGTTGTACTTTGAGCTGTCTGGAAATTGAAAAGGAATAATTTCCAAACTCTAAAGCCGATCTGTTGAGCGTATCTGAAAACTTAAAATTGACTTACACAAAGTATCATATTTTTTTAGGAACAAAATAATAAAATAAGTATAAAAAACTTATCTGACTCAATATTGTTGGCATTTTTGATGCACAGATAGAACTAAAAACGGCAAACTGCAATGATAATTAAAAAAAAATTGATTCAATGATATCCTTAATTGCCGTATAATTAGAAGACCAAACGATTCAATTTGATGGTCTTATAAGAAAAATAAACAAACTTAGCAGCCATTACGTAAAAAGCAGCTGATAGAAACGGACTAAGTGACTCACTTGAATTACACGGTGTTAATTAAAATTAAAGAATATTTCTTTCTAGTTCATTTACTGCTGTTCATACATTCAACGTCAGCAGCCGAAATGCTTTAAATACATCCTACCATAAAAGCTATAAATTTATAATATTTTATAGATGTTAACTATAACTTCTTTGTTAAATGTATTGCATTTCTTTAAAAAGTAGTAAAATCTCTTCTCACCCAAAAAAAACCTTCTGAAGGTAAAAGGTAGGCAAATATAATGTTGTTTCTTCATTTAAATTGTGGAATAACTTTCAAACTCGCCACAACCCTTATGTAGCCAAAATTCTAAGTGTTTATTCTATCATCTAAACTAAATATTTTCAAACTCTCCATAGCCATTCTAACTCCTTGCTAAGACTTTATATGCTTATATTTGTCAACTTGGAAAATCTGAAACTCTCTTCAATAAAATATGTATGTACGTTAACAGTTTCGTGTTAAGGGTCCACTAAATTGACAACAACTTTGTTTAATATCACTTCACTACCTTTGATTTTACGAAAATTCCAATTTTAATTTTCAGAAAAGAAAGTTGTGATATTAAGAAATGAATTGGTAAATCTCTTTTATAAAAAACTAATCGTGTTGAAATAAATAAATAAATGAGCATTTAAGTACGAAAAATAATATGCGGAATAAAAATTAGTTAATATACTTTACCGATAGCTTTTTGCAGTAAGAAATTGTAAGGGCTTCGATGTGTATTGTTTCGAATAAATTGTTGGTTTAACCCCTGTAAGGCGATTACATTGAAGAATCAACGTAAAATAGTACAAATGTCGTTTATAATATTAAATTCAGTCACCATCAAATATACCTTTCTGTTAAGATTGCCTTTTACTTCATGGAGATCGTGTTGAAATTTTTCTTACCTCAACTTATCTTTCTATTATCCTATATAAATGTACAACTTTAAATACATGTTAATCTGTGAGAATAATGGCGTCAGTTGATAACTGGAACTTTTTTTAATTAAATATAGAACTAAAACTAAGCCTGTGAACTCTGAATATTTTTCAACTTCATTAATTTCTTAAAAATGAAGCTTACAATTATCACGAAATTTTTTATATTTGAATTCAGAAATTGGTTTCTTATATTGATTAAGCAGAGGCGTCATTTAACGAGAGTGCATATTTCCAGTTCAATGGCAAATTTTTTGAATATCTTTGTGGCATACCGATGGTTATTTGCTGATATAGTTATGGATGATCTTGAGACGGAATGTATTTCAAAATTGTCTTATAAACCTATATTCTTTTTTCGGTACGTAGATGATATAATCACCTGTATTCCAAAAAACAAAGTAATCAATATTTATAACTTTTGATAAACTTAATGTCACAAAAATTCTAAGAGTTTACTCTATCTATACGGTTATTTCATTTTTTAATCAGAGATAATTTTCGAACTCTCAATTTGGAACCCTTAAATGGTCTCATTATGCATCTCATCATATAGTATTCGTATGACATCGGCTATCGGCTGCTTGGTACTTTCCTAAACTGCAGACTTGCACAAACATTAGCTTTTATTCTTTTGCTCGGCTGCAAGTGTCTGGACATGTATCTCTCGCCGCAAGGTATGCGATAAAAATATAAATCAAATAATTTAGTGAAACGCACAAGTTTCACTTTAATATCAGTCGGACGTGACCCAATTGTGAAATTAAGAAGTTCCATTTCAAATCACGACCAGACCTATATGCGAATCACGTCATCGATTATAAAGTCATGGGCAGATATACGATAAACAATTGAAGCTATGGTTTAAACACATAGGAAGTAGCCGATTATTGGGAAGCTAGAATACGAAAGATGAGGTGGTCAGCTTCGGAATTCATCGGAGCCCCCGCAAACTGAGAAGTGCGCTCCTCGGTTTTCGGCGGCTATCTTATGTATATTCCGACTCCTTACTTGGAAGGTAGTAATTAGTGTAAGTTAATGACAAGGGGCTTATTGTTGTTTTCCGTTGAATATAATAAATGCGTTGATAGTTATCCAAACTACCCTTGTTGTATTTATGTAGTCCAAACCGTCGCCCTTTAGATTACTAATATTTGGTTTATCTAGACGTTACAATAAATGTTCTAAATTATTATCATTTACTTACTTTACAATCTTTGCAGCATGGCCCAGAAGCACATTCTGATTCTCTGGTTAATTTACATGTTATAGGATCACAGCAAGGGTCAAGATTCTGGCAATCATCGATAGTACCACAATCGCATTGTTCGCCTTCATCTATTATCCTGTTTCCACATAATCTTCTTACTTCTAACTGGAAATAAAATATAATGTTTTATTTATTATTAATAAGAAATCCTGATTATATTAATCGAATAATTGCTGACTTGCAATTTTGTTCTATAAAAAAACCACCCCTGCTATAAAAATGCACTATAAAAATAAAATTTTAAATAGACCAGCGCTTCATTTTCTCACATGGAAAATTGGTCCATCCACATTTTTTATAGTTAATAGACAAGAACTTGCGTACGGCCGTCCAAATCTCTTCTTAAAATATCTATACGTGATATCCATTACAATTAATCGAATTTCTGTGACCTGACGATGAATTATGTACAATAAAAAGTCGACGATTCTAATGCATTTTTTAAGTTATAGGTAAAAAACAGATGTACAGGCATATGCACATACATTAGTTTTTGATTCATAAACCTAAATTATGTGGTAAATAATTATGAAAAATACATATACTAGCATATTATTCGCGAAATGGAGATAATGAAAGATGATTTGGTTATTCGGTCCAGAGTTATAGTAACGTAGTTTCTCGGTAGGTAATGTAGTCGATGAAGTAGGTTGGTATGGCCCCGCCAGTCTCACGACCTAGTAGGTATGGCCCCAGCGAGCTTCCCCACACAGTCGGTATGGCCCTGCGATTACGCCCGCGAGTATCCCAGCGCCCCCACCTAGCCCGCGAGTCGTGTGTACGCCAGCCCCACCGTGCCAGGTCGTGAGTGCCACACGACCACACCGTTTTAAAAGGAGTTTAAATAATAAGTCAAATATTTGTGCTATCAGTTTTTAATTTTCATATTACAGCTTATACTTGAAAGCCTGAATTAACATATTCGTTTGGCTATTCGTCGTCCTCAATGTAAGAGCGATGCGACTCATAACCTTGTCTTTTCGGGAACGATCTAGTATTAGGTGACCAAAAGCTCGACTTTTCTTTGTGAAGCTCTAATAACTCATACCCTTGTTTTCTCGGGAATGATCCAGCATTAGACGAGTATTGAGACATCTTTGCGCTAGATCTTGGCCAGTACTCCACCTTCTCTTTTTTCTTCTTATCCTCCATGTCGATTGGATTCAAAAATTATTATGATTTAAATCCTTTATTAGTATTGCCTGCACAATTTGAGCAATTTCCATAAGAACAGAAATTATCTTCAAAGCTTTGTTTTTGATGTGAAACATCTATTGGGACGGGGGGGGGGGAAGTGAGCTAAGGCAAGAACATTTTCGTCACCATCTGTTTTCGTCTACGAACTAACGCTCAGCGCAGATATAGATATACACAGGCTACTAGTGTTCTCTTTCTCCAGATTTTCCAGATGCTCTGCGTTGAAGACTGTATACATATAGATACGTAGGCATAGCATACTCAACGCAGAGGTATATGGTATAAGTATAGACATACGCAAGCTATGCATATAGATATACGGAGCTTAGCTAGTCTGCACTGGAGACTGTATACATATAGATATGCGTAGGCATAGCTAGCCTGGAGAGGGGATGAATGCAGTTACCCATGAGTGCCAGTGAGAAGCATAGGAAAATGCATAATTGTGACAGAGACAGACTTTCCCTCCCTTATATTTCTCTCGTCCCCCACTCTGTCTGACAGCTAACCTTCCAGATTCGGCCGACGAAAAAAAAGGGTCAGGCCCATCGATAGTCTGTGCAAAAAAAGGGTCGGACAGAGAGTTGGGAACGAGAGAAAATTGAGGGAGGGAAAGTCTGTCTCTGTCGCACTTATGCGATTTTCTATGCTTCTCTCTCGCACTCACGGGTTTTCCTATGTCCCGTTTCCTCGAAGTTCTTGGTATATAGCTTTTCTTTGCATTAAAAACGATAACCATTTTAAACACTTTTTAGATGCAATCGAACTGTAATAATTTCTCCCCGGAAATTAATTAAATCATCATCTTGATCTACTATACACAATTGTAAGTAATCAATCACTTTCACAGATATTGGTAAGTATATTATTTGTTTATAAACTTCCATTATCTTGTAGCCAGATGATACGGCAGGAAAAATTTATGTATTGTATGAACTTTCTGCTGATTTATGTATGCTCCTGTTGTAATATTAAATTCGACTTCCAAAGCGTTTACTTTGAGAATAGTTACAAGTAATTCTGATTCATGACTTATATAGAGTTTCAAAATTCTAGGTGTGCAGCCTAGGAGACGAGCAATAGAGTCTTGCGGTCGAAAAACTATTTCATGACTGCACTCGACCGAACTGCGCAATGCATTACTATTAGGTTTGATACCCTATCTACCAAAAGTTGATATCGACAAAAGAGATTTAAAATAGCCTCGAAGGATTCGCGAGGACATACATCGAAACAGACAATGAAGTAAACTCCCAGACGAACAACTAAAAATCCCTATAATAGGGAAGTGGTAGCAAATACGAAAACAGGTGCTGGTGGTACGAGGCACAGAGCGAATATACCCCTTCATAGGTATAACATCATCTGTGCGACTGCGACCATGAGTGCTTGAAAAGAGATATATATATATATATATATATATTATATAGTTGTTTTGAGCCGCGCTGGAATTTGGTCCCCCCCCCTCGCCACCCCTCTCATTAGTCCCCTCAGCCCCCCCTCAAAAGAACCAAGAAACGTTTCAAAAGTTTGGTTATATTTATGCGTTTTTCCCTCCCTCGTCCTCCCTCGCCCCTCCTTGTCTCTCCTCGTCGTCCCCTCATCTGCCCCCCCCCCCGCACCCCCTCAGCCCCCTTCAGCGCCCCCTCAGGAGAAGGTGCTAGGTAGATGGTGAGCTTCATGGGTCGAGGAGTGTGTGAGGAGATAGTTGGTAGACTTCAATGGTTGAAAATGATCGTTTAGACCTGGAAATGACAGGTGTTTAGGCGAAACTATGGATGTAGGTAATTGGTCAATGTTAGGAGTCATGATTAGACGTAATAGTGGGAGGCTATAGGTCGTGATTGGAGGCGATAGATGGAAGGTGGAAATGATAGGTGGAGAGTCAAGAAGATAAGGTTGGTGTAATAAGTGGAGCGTTACGTAATAAATGGGGTGATAGGTGGAGAACATACGCAGAGAATAATAATTTTAGTTTAAAGTTATAGGTAAAGGGTAGATTTTATGATTTAATCGAGATTACAGGTGATGTGAGTGAGGCGCTAATAGCAGAGAGACGGTGGAGTTTATGAGTAGATGTAGGTGGATGGAAAAGTCATGGGTCAAGGTGATAGGTAAAGGTTTGAAGTTTTGAGTAGAGCTGATATATAGGGGTTGTGTGTGGACGCTGGAAGAAAAAACTAGAGGCAAGGTGTCGAGGATGTAGATGATCGGTGGTAGATAAAGGTTGAATGGTGATGAGAGGTAGTTAATAGACTTCATGGTTAGGGAACATCGTGGAGAAGATAGGGAGAGGTGGCAGACGGAGGGTGGAGCTGATGGGTGAGCTATTTTTATAATAACATTTTTCAGTATCATATATATCCCATGAATCTTATGGCAGTAGGCAAATTTTAAGAATTATTATTGTTCTAACAGTCAATAAAATATGCATATATTTAAAAATTGAGATTTGAAAATCTAAAAGATGAAAATCAATTCTTGAAATTGTTGCTGTAACTTATTTTTGTTCATTACTAAAATAACAACTGAAATAATGGGGGTTGGCGAGCGGAGCAAGCAGGGGAGTACCCCCTAGTATATATATATATATATATATATATATATATATATATATAAAAGTAATTAATTTAATTATATTTATAGTATTTAAATCTATTACACTATTCTGTCATTTTAGAAACTATTGAATACAAATCTTAGAAATTTCATTAAGAGAATAATATCTAGGGGGATAAGGTATAACTCATTCAATAGAATTATTTAAATTTTTTATAAAAATTATAATTTGACATGAAATTACCCTTTCTCATAAAATAAAATAAATAGAATGTTCTTATCAAAGAAATTATTCTTCCTATTGAAGATACTACATTTCAACAAGTATAACAATGAGGATAATCAGAATATCATTGAGGTATTCCACTTTATCCTAAAAAATGTTGTGGAAGGAAAGTTAAATTTACTCCAAAAAATATTTTAATCAATTTTGATTTATTCTATTCCCAAATATTATAGCATATCAATAAATAAATATACCAAAAATTGCAAATACAGCCCCTATAGATAAAACATAATGAAAATGAGCTACTACATAATAAGTATCATGAAGAACAATATCAATAGATGAATTAGATAATATAATGCCTGTTAAACCCCTGACTGTAAATAAAAATACAAATCCTAAGAATCATAAATTAGTCACATTAAATTGTAATTTTGTGCCGTTTAAAGAAGCTAATTATCTAAAAATATTATTTCCTGTAGGAACTGCAATAATTATAGTAGAAGAAGTAAAATAAGCTCGTGTATCAACGTCTACAGTAAATATATTATGAGCCCATACAATAAAACCTAAAATTCCAATTGAAATTATAGCATAAATTATTCCTATTACTCCATAGGTTTCTTTTTCTATTCTTTCATTCTTAATTATATGAGATATTAATCCAAATCCTGGTAGAATTAAAATATAAACTTCTGGATGCCCAAAAAATCATAATAAGTATGGTATAAAATTGGGTCCTCCCCCTTCAGCCGGGTCAAAAAAAGAAGTATTTAAATTTCGATCAAATAATAATATATTAATTGCTCTACCTAAAACTAGTAATGATAGTAATACTAAAATAGCTGTTAATATTATAACTCATCCAAATAATGGTATATTTTTAGTTTTATAAATTTTTATATTTATTATTGTTCTAATGAAATTAATTAATCCTATAATTGATGATAATCCCGCAATATGTAAAGAAAAAATTGATAAATCCACTGAAGGCCCCCTATGAGCTAAATTTGATGATAATCATAGGTAAACTGTTCATCCAGTCCCTGTTCCTGTACCAGGGTTCCGAAAATTTGAATTACGCAATTCATAATTCATAATTCCTCAAAGGAATTGTGAATTATTTTAATAATTTCTCAAAGGAATTGTGAATTATTTGTCACATAATTCATAATTCCTCAAAGGAACTGTGAATTATTTGTGGCATAATTCATAATTCCTCAAAGGAATTGTGATAATTCCTCAAAGGAATTGTGAATTATAAGTCGCACAATTCATAATTCCTCAGAGGAGTTGGGAGTTATGAATTATTTGATGATTTTTTTGACTTGTATAATATTTTCTCCTATATGAGGCAATCTACGCAGACTCGGACACTTCCCTTCTCAAAAATGGAAACTGGGCAATTTTGAGGGCACACTGACCGGACTAGGCTCTTTACACTCGTTAGGACATAAGAAAAAAGATGTATGGGTGTAGAATATCGGCGACCTATGCTAATAAAAAGTTACGGGCCAAAAACTAAAAAAAAATTACGTCCATTTTCGCGTTTTTTTTCATTCTCCTACAAATTTGAGAAGCAGGCCGTATGTTAAATATAATTGGCAATACATTAAATTAAAGTACTTGAAAAGACCTTTCATATTCATATTTATTTATCAGGATCGGATACACTGGTCAAATGTTTCGCATTTTAGAAGACGACGAACTGCAATTCAGGCTTTTATGAAAATAGTCGATTTTACCTTTTTTTCTTAAAATCCTTCTAACTTTTGATCCAAGCATCTGTTTTTAACGTTCTATATGTCAAATTAAAGGTCTTTTTTTGCAATTTTTAACGACTTGAAGAGTTTTTTCTTTTCACTTATGATGAGCTATATATATTCTTTTCAAATAGATCGTTTTTTGAAAGCATATATATATATATATGTATATATATAACACACTACATAATAAATTTGAAACTTAAACCAATTAGTATAAAAGTAGAAGAAAAGAGCTTTAATTTGAGCTATTAAACTTTAAAAGCGCCCGACTGGATCAAAAGTTAGTAGCATTTGAAGAAAGAGAAAAATCTCCAAATTTTCGAAAATCGATTGATTTCATGGAAAAAAAGCGAATTTGCCTTTTTTCAAATCCACGCACCGTCCGATCGAACCGACCATTTTCAAAGTTTAATAGCTCAAATTAAAGCTCTCATCGTCTACTTTTCTTCTAAATTCTCTAAAGTTTATGTTTGCAAGCGATAAGCTATATATATGCTTCCCAAAATCAGTAAAAAAATGATCAACTTGAGAAGCATGTATATAGGCCATCACACAATAAAATTTAAAATCTGACAATTTCTTATGAAAGTAGAAGAAACGTGCTTTAATTTGAGGTATTAAACGTTGAAAGCGCAGGACTGGATCAAAATTGAGAAGGATTTGAAGAAACGTAAAATTCTCTGGATTTTAGCAAGCATTTACATGGAAGAAAGCGTTACAATAATCGTTTTTCTTTTTTAATTTAAAACCTCATGATTTGCGACTCAACCAATAAATTTAAAAGTTTAATAGCTTAAATTAAAGCTCTTTTCTTCTACATTCATTCTATTGTATCAGAATTAAAGCTCTCTTATTTGATTAACTATATATATGTTTCTCAAGTTGATCGTTTTTTACTGATTTTGGGAAGCATATATATAGCTTATCGTATGGGAAACTTAAACTTTAGACAATTTAGAAACAAGGTAGACGATGAGAGCTTTAATTTTAGCTATTAAACTTTGAAAACGGTCGGCAAATTTCGCTTTTTTCCATGAAATCAATCGATTTTCGAAAATTCGGAGATTTTTCTCTTTCTTCAAATGCTACTAACTTTTGATCCAGTCGGGCGTTTTTAAAGTCTAATAGCTCAAATTAAAGCTCTTTTCTTCTACTTTTATACTAATTGGTTTAAGTTTCAAATTTATTACGTAGTGTGTTATATATATGCTTTCAAAAACCGATCTAATTGAAAAGCATATATATAGCTCATCATAAGTGAAAAGAAAAAACTCTTCAAGTCGTTAAAAATTGCAAAAAAAGACCTTTATTTTGACATATTGAACGTTGCAAACAGATGCTTGGATCAAAAGTTAGACGGATTTAAGAAACAAAGGTAAAATTGACTATTTTCATAAAAGCCTGAATTGAAGTTCGTCGTCTTCTAAAATGCGAAACATTTGACCAGTGCATCCGATCCAGATAAATAAATATGAAAATGAATGGTCTTTTCAAGTACTTTAATTTAATGTATTGCCAATTATATTTAACATACGGCCTGGTTCTCAAATTTGTAGGAGAATGAAAAAAAGCGAAAATGGACGTAATTTTCTTTTAGTTTTTGGTCCGTAACTTTTTATTGGCATAGGTCGCCGATGTTCTACACCCATACATCTTTTTTCTTATGTCCTAACGAGTGTAAAGGGCCTAGTCCGGTCAGTGTGCCCTCAAAATTACGCAGTTTCCATTTTTGAGAAGAAAAGTGTCCGACTCTGCGTAGATTGCCTCATATGTGAAATACGTGAATCGATAATTTTTTTTTAGCAAAAAAGTTCAAAATTCTCTGAAACACAAAGATCCATTTGAATTTCCAAGATCTGGGCACTGGAAGAGGATAAAAAATGATGTCAAATATTTGTATAGAATAATAGGCGGACTGCTTGCTGCGCTCATAGCCCCAAGTTGCTTATACGATATTCTAAGACCTATATCTTGAAAAATATTCATTCCACGAAAAAAAGATAAGAGCCCCACCCCAGTTATTTTTCGAAGACGAATCCATAGCACTTGACCCCCTCCCGCCCCTCTCGGGAAATAACCTCATAACCCCACTCTTGGGACCATCCCAGAATTCCATTTTGGACGATTCTGAATTGATTCAGCTAGTCGTAAAGAATGATTTTTTTCCGAAATTTACTATACAAAAACTTGGTAAACAATTATGTTATGTATATATACATACAAAACATTTGCTTAACTTACATAAAGGACCCCGCAGAAAAACTCGTGATTTTAGGCCCCAGTCAAATTTGATGAAACTATATGGAAATTTTAGGGATTGGTATCCCGAACAAAGCTCCGTTAACTCCTGATCGAAAAGTGGAGCCGTTTTGTAATAAATACTGATTAAAGTCGCTAATATTTTACAATATCTATTTTGGGCATATGATGTCCTTTTTGTTTAAATTATATATAATTTAACTTTATCATTTTATTTATTAGATCAATGATGGAGGAGTGCGGCTGGCAGAAGACGCAGAGATTGGTACGGACGTAGAGGCTGTCAGTACCGCCAGGGGCCTTACAAACGATATTAAATGTTTAAATTTTGTACATATTTATTTATTATAAAATAAATTGAATTAATTTCTAAAATAAACGTCTAATGATTAATTTATGAACTCTTCATGTAATAGGTATAGTTATACGAATACTTGTGTGCAGTTCGATATATTTTGTTTAGATATAAATATAAACTTTACTTTCAGTAAAAGTTTTAAATAATTCTTAAATTGTTTATTTCTTTAAAGAAATAACAATGAAATTAAGTTAAAAATAACTTTCAAAGTAAAATTGAAATAAATCTAATATAAGTTCTGTATTTTTATTATCTATCTTTGTCTATATTTTTTATTTGATAATTGTTTATTTTAAAGTAAATATTAGAAAAATTAATTCTCCACGACTAGCTCAATCGATTCAGAATGGCCTAAAATGGAATTCTGGGATGGTCCCAAGATTGGGGCTATGGGGTTATTTCCCGAGAGGAGAGGGGGGGGTTAAGTGTTATGGATTCGTCTTCGAAAAATAACTGGGGTGGGGCTCTTATCTTTTTTTCGTGGAAGAATATTTTTCAAGATATAGGTTTTAGAATATCGTATAAGCAACTTGAGGCTATGAGCGCAGCAAGAGTCCGTCTATTATTCTATAAAAATATTTGACATCATTTTGTATCCTCTTCCAGTACCCAGATCTTGGAAATTCCAACGGATCTTTGCGTTTCAGAGAATTTTGAACTTTTTTACTAAAAAAAAATTATCGATTCACGTATCTCACATATAGGAGAAAATATTATACAAATCAATTTCAGGAATTATGCGATAAATAATTCACAATTCCTTTGAGGAAGTATGCGACAAATAATTCACAATTCCTTTAAGGAATTATGAATTATACGACAAATAATTCAAAATTCGTTTGAGGAATTATGAATTATGCGACAAATAATTCACAATTCCTTTGAGGAATTATGAATTATGCCAGAAATAATTCAAAATTCCTTTGAGGAATTATGAATTATACCAGAAATAATTCACAATTCCTTTCAGGAATTATGGATTATGCGACAAATAATTCATAATTCCTCAAAGGAATTGTGAATTATACATGGAATTAAATCCGTGAAGGAATTAATTCTTTGAAACCCTGTTCTGTATCAATAAAAATTTTAGAAATCAATAATATAATGTGCTTGTTGGCTTTATCGATCTCTCCGAGGCAATCATGTGGAAAAGGGTTAGAATAAAAAGGCCCTTTTCTTATATCATCAACGTTTCGGCGAACATTGTCGCCCTCATCAGGACAATATCGGAGCTGTCGTGATTTTTGTACATCTCAATGATGTTTTTCCTCCCGGCTATTTAAAAGCGGGGGACGAGAGACGCCGAGCGACACCGTTATTATTTATATTTCTCTGTCGGCTAATTTCTCAGAACTTCTACAAAAATCACGACAGCTCCGATATTATCCTGATCAGGGCGACAATGTTCGCCGAAACGTTGATGATATAAGAAAAGGGCCTTTTTATTCTAACCCTTTTCCACATGATTGCCTCGGAGAGATCGATAAAGCCAACAAGCACATTAAACAACTACCGAGGGATAAAGTCATATTTAGATTGTGTGACATACGCATCTAAAATACATTCAATAATATAATTCTTGGAGGTAATAATCAAAATCTTAGATTATTTAATAGTGGAAAAGTTATATCTGGGGCTCCTAATATTATTGGAATTAAATAATATCCAAAACCTCCTATTATTACTGGTATAACAAAAAAGAAAATTATTGTAAATGCATGGGTACTTACAATAAAATTATCAATTTGATCATTTCCAATTAATGAACCCGGTCTTCTTAATTCTAAACGAATAATTATTCTTATTGATAAACCTATAATTCCTGATCATATTCCAAAAATGAAATATAAAATTCCAATATACTTATGATTAGTTGATATAAATCATATTTTTATGTTTATATAGTTTAATTTAAAATATTATATTTTCAATATAATAATATTATCAATTTATTATAAATTTTATTTAACTAGCGCGCCACATTTGACCTTCGGCCCTTTGGGCCTGCACGTCTTGGTGGCTTGCCGCCTTGCATCGTTTCGCGCTCACCTGAACCCCCTACCTTCGTGCATGCTTCGCGCTCACCCAGTCCTCCTACGGTGCTTTTCTAAGGATCAGAGTTTCTGCTGGTTCACCATTAAGTCTTTTAATGGTTAAAATTTTATAAACGTGACGTTATATAATTTCTTGAATTGCTAGAAAACTCTATAAAGTAAAGGCATTCAACAAATTTGAATTCGCCACCAAACATGTTGCGTCTCACACCGTCGGGTCGGGAATGAAGATTACTATTTGATCGGTACAGTAGAAATTTATGTGAAGCAGCTAAACAGCTGTTTTTCATCCAGCTCGCAAGACACTATATAGATCATATCAGTGCAATTCGTGTGCTAGCTGCTGTAACAACTACCAGTGTGTATTAGCTCATCAATGGTGCTTTTATTACAAGAGCTTTCAGCTTCTACAGAGTACAGTAATTATTCAGATGGGTATTGAAATAAGTAATAATAATTTATTCGCAGAGCTTTTTCTTTGTTTATTTGTTGATTTTAGGTATGCGGGTAGAAAACAGAAAGATAGGACCATTACATTGACTGTATGGAGTGGAATTTTGCATGCTTTCTAAGAACTTAAAGTGTATTTAATAATGGCAAGTATTGCAAATAAATGTATTCATTAATTTAATATGAGTGTGAATTGTTAATGATAATTTTTATTTTATTTTCAGCTTCTAAATCATCATGATGTACGCGCACCATCAAATATACATTATTCCATGTATATTTGAATACACAAACCAAATCAGGTTATGTCGGATAGTTTCTGTAAGTATCACTGAGTGTATTCATATGATTTTCATCATAAACTTCAAATGCCTTTTACTCAGTTTAGTTTTTTCATATGATTCATCATAAACTTCAAATGCCTTTTACTCAGTTTAGTTTTTTCATGATATTTTTCCACTTGCCATAGGTTTTCTCAGCAAGGAGTGGACCGATTGGACTGAAATTTTAAAGAAACCTTCGTAATAGGTTTCCGAAGGTCATGATTTTTGGTAAGTACACACCTTTCATTGTTTTCAAGGATTATACTCACTTAATGCATATTTTTAATGCATAAAAGTGATGTACAATACTTATATATTGAAGGGTAAGTATAGTTTTTAGAGCACATATACATGTTAAATTTTTACAGCACTCAGATTTTTCTTTTTTTTCAGGTTTTAACCCTGTTCTAACTCCTTAATTTTGCAGAAATAATCAAGACTAACTGAAATTTTTCTTTAAAAATCGGTTTTGGGGTTTTCAACATATTGAATCATTCTGAACGTAGAATTATTATAGTCAAAAATTGTATTTTTAAAATATCTACAGCTATTATATTGTACATTTTTATGTACAACGTAAACCTAAAAAGTTTTATTATGTAAAACGAATTATTTTAATGTGAAAATTCGATTTTAGCTGGTTAATTTGAATTCTAAGCATTTTTGAGTGTTCATGTTAATAAGAAAAAGTTGTATTTTTTTGAGATGTACAATATTTCCGTTTAACTTTTTTATGCAAAATGCTTAGAATTTGAGTTACAACTAAAAAACCGTTTTTTAGTTGTAACGATCATTGTCGCCCTCATCAGGAAAATATTGGAGCAGATATGATTTGTCTACATCTCGATAATCCTTTTCCCCGGCTAGTTAACAGCAGGGTAAGAGAGAGGCCAAGAGACACAGCTAATATTTAAGCGGCTTTGTCAGCTAATGTCTCGGAAAATGATATATATTTATTTTTTTTGAAATTACATAAATTAATTTTTTTATAAATATTTCTCTTCACCCTTTATCATAAATTTTATAATTTTTTTCTTAAATTTATAAAAATAATGATAAATAATGGAGTAAAATTATATAAAAATCATAAAATAATTTTCCTAAAAGAATAAACCCCCCCCCCCTCTACAAATTACCTTTTCAAGGTAAATAGCTGGCAAGTATAAGGTTGTTTCTTTAGGTAAAAATTAAAAATAAATTTCAAATTCTTAATAACATAAAGTTAATTTTCGAACTCTCAATAACCCATATGTGGTCAAAACTGAAAGTGTTTTTTCTATATATCTATTTCATTATGTAAATTTAAATTTCATTTTCAACTCCCGATAACCTTTATATAGCCAAAATCCTAAGTATCTGATTCTGACGGTCATTTCTTTATATAAATTAAGGGGTTATGACAGTGTTAAAATTTTGAAAATATCCATTTTGTTTTTATTCACTTTTTTCACAGTTAGTAGAACGTAGAATATGGACCTTAAAGCCGTTTTTTGCTAAAAAAAATTTGCCTCGAACATATCGACAAAAAACTGATAAATCTGTTTTAAAGTAAATTTTTTAAAAATCGTGATTGTTAAATATTTTAATTAGGCGAAACTAGTGTAAAGGATTGTTCTACCACACTTTTTACAGAGTAATTTCATGAGAAATTTTACTGAAAATACGACTTAAAAACCGTTTTACAAACCGTTTTTTTCTCAAGAGTTATGACTTTATTTCCGTAAAATAAATAAAATCCGTAAAATTAATTTTTCTATGTCATTTTATGTTACTAAACTTAATGTGTTAAAGTAAAGGCATTCAACAAATTTTAATTTGCCACTCGAACAGGTTGTGGCTCACAGCGTCCAGTCGAGAATGAAGATTACTGTTTGATCGGTATAGTAGAATTTTCTATAAAACAGCAGAAAGCAGCCAATCAGCTGTTTTTCATTCAAGACAATAGATCAGTGCAGTTAGTCTGCTAGCTGCTGTAACCATGTTTATAACCTCAGTGGTGTTGTAAAAGTGCAAGAGCTTCTGCAGAGTAAAACCATTTTTCAGATAAGTATTGGAAACTAATTTGTAATAATTATGTTCATAATGAGCTTTTTCTTTGTTGGTTTATTTTTTGCTTTTAGGTGTACGGGTGCAAGCCAGCAAGATGGGAGTTTATAATGAGTGTCTGGAGTATTACTTGGCATACTTTTTAACATATTGAAGTCTATTTAATAATGGTAAGTATTGCATGTAACTGTAATTTATAAACATTACTTGATTATGAATAGCTAAGGATCATTTTTATTTTATTTTCAGCTTCTAAATGCTATTATCATACAGCATGATAGGCGCGTACCAACAAATATACTTAATTGTATGTATATTTGTTGGTACGCGCCTATCATGCTGTATGATAATAGCATTACCAAAAGCAAATCAAGGTATGCCAGATAGTTTCTGTAAGTATAGCTGAGTTCATTTGTATGATTTACACAATAAACTTTAAATGCCTTTTACTCAAATTTAATTTTTTCATGCTTTTTGTGTACTTGCCGCAGATTTCTGAAGGAACCGTACCATCAATCCTGATGAACCAAAGTGGAAAACCTTCCGTATGAGTATGGTCACAAACTAAGTGGAGCAGAATTATCAAACATAAGTTCAAAGTGAATGTTACGTATGTTTACATATGTAACATTCACTATAATTACTAATATTGTCAATATGTGTCTAATTAATTATATTAATTTTGTGTTTTTCAGGAATCTGTTCCACTTAGTCTGAGACCAGACTCATAAGGAAGATTTGGCACTGATTCATCAGGATTGATGGTGCGGTTCCATCAGAAACATGTGGCAAGCAAACAAAAGTGATGAAAATGATGTTTTTTGGTAAGTAAATACCTTTAATTGTTGTTAAATGTTATACTCACTTAATGCATATTTTTAATGCATAAAAGTGATGTATAATACTTATATTTGAAAGGAAAAATTTAGTTTTTGGAGTATCTATATATATTACTTTTTTACAGCACTAATAATTTTTCTTTTTTTTTCAGGTTTTAACACTTTCTGAGTTGAACCTGTAAAAAAGACATTAATAAGTAATAGGCTGGAAAAAATTATTTATTCATAGTATCTAAAAAAATCTTTCTCCTACTTAGAATGTAGGTATTAAACATATTTTTATCTATTTTTTAAAAATTACATATCTACACTTACATTGTAAACAATTACATGTATAAATGACTAATTTTCAGCACTTTTTTCCCTTTGCTGCAGGATATCTCAGCATCCAGATGATGAATAGACACCAAACAGGATGGAAAATCTTCTAAATATGTTTCTTTACTGCTTAAGTAGAAGACTTTTCACATAATATAAATTTTAAATATTTATTAACTCATAAATTGATTATATTGGTAATTATAATGAATATTACATATATTCACATACGTAACATTGACTTTTACCATGCATTAGTCAATTCTGCTCCACTTAAGCCGTGAAGAAATATATTAAGAAGATTTTCCATCCTGTCCGCTGTCAATTGATCATCTTGATGCTGAGATATCCTGCGGCAAAGGACCTAAAATCATAAAAATGGCAAAACTGAGAAACATGCATTTAAAGTTTATCAAGATGCTTATATATACTTATCGGATAGTACTTACATGAACTGCTTAACATATTTTTCTTATATTTTGGCATAAGATACCTACATATTAAGGCATATATCAAGACACTCGAGTGCTGTATATGTAGATATACCAGTATCGAGAGCTGAAATTGAAATATAAATTTTTGATACGCATACACAGTCAGGATGTTTCACATGAATATAATTGTTGGTATTCCTTACCCATGACTTTCCAGGATTATTAACAATCACAGTAGACTTAGAGCTGGTTGGAGACTATTTATCATACAGTCATCTTGTACACATGATAATTATAGCCCGTACACCTAAAAATAAAGAATATACTCACAAAGAACAAATTCTTCACAAATCATATGTTGTTTATAGTCGAAACACTTATCTAAATTTGAAGACTAATAGACTCAGAAGCTATCACAATAGCACAACATCCAGCTTACACTAAACTACAGACAGCAGCTAATTTAGGAGGTAATTTTTCAGGAGGTAATTTAAATTTGCACGAATATTTTTTTACCCCTTTATAAGTTTGATTAAAAAATTATAAGACAGACATTAAATTTAATTTATTTTGAACATTCAAAATAAAAATAAAATCTACGATTTTATAAAAATTAGTTATTTACAGTATGTAATGATTCAGTAAATAATATATTTTTTTTTAAATAACATTGCGTTTTCAAAAGGAGTTTTTAACACATTTAATTTTACATTGTCTATGAAAAAGCAATTGTTTTGAATAATCCAAAGTGCTATAAGACAAAATATCAATAATACGCAATTTTGAAAAATTGTATTTTTTCAGTATTTTGCTTATAACTTTGGAACGGAATTTTTTCGGGCAAAAAGGAGTTCAGCAGCGTATTCTACATTAAATTTGCCTTAAAAAAATCAAATGGAAAAATTTTTGATTTTTTTGAATTTTAACTCAGGCATAACCCCTTAAAGATTTAGATTAGAAGATTGAGGCTTTATTGTATACGGTTATTAATACTTCCCTTACTAAAGAGTGATAACAATAGTGTTTATAAAACAGTGATTAAGAAGGTATTTATAATTAGTTTAAAAAATAATTATGTTATATGCGTAAAGATCTTTGCGCTAAGAGTCGATTGGACAGACTACCATTTCCTTTGTGTCAATTCTCCATAATATACCCATTATATAAATTTCAATTTGAATTTTAACAAAAGAAAGTTGTGATATCAATAAATAAATTGGCAAGTTTCTTTATAAAAAGCAATAATTTTGAAAAAAATAAATGAGCGTTTAAATGGGGTAGGAATATCAATGTACATCTATATATGTATATATACGACTGCAATGTACACTACTAAGTAATATTCGTAAATGCGTTAATTATTATTTTTATTTAAGCAAACACAAAACATGTTATATAAAATAATACATATAATACAAAAATATAAGTTTATTGATGTTATCATTTTCATAAAATATGATGTTCTTAAATAACTTTATGACATGATCAAGGTACTAATAATAGGTGGTAATATCATGTGTTTGTTCGAATTTATAATGTAATATAACAAGATTGTTTCGCTTCATGAAAAATCAGAATTATAAAATTAATTAATTTTTATTATTTCCTTTTTCTGTTGTCTTTTGTGGAAGCACCAAGCGGATGTACACTATACTCTAGTTAGTGATACAGTAAATGTGTTGTTATTCTTATTCCATCAAAATGTATAACATGTTTTCAGGACGATTATTTATAATTAAATATGAGATTTAAATATTCTGTTATTAATTTATTAGGTATCATCCTCTTCATTAGAAAAAAGAATAATTTTCCATACAACAAATCTATCTCACATGTTTAAAAAATCAGGAACAATATCTATCATGTAGAACACAATTTTTTTTATGGAAAAACTTGCCGACCCGTCCTATCAGAGATAATCGATAATTTACTAAATGTCAGTGTAATCAGCAATATTGTAATTATTTAATGCAGTCAACTTATCTTCCTATTATTCTATAATCGGTGCTATTCAAAATATTTTTGTTAAATTTTCAGAATTGCCTCAAATGATAGTTGCAATTTTATTTCTTAATTAAGTGGACATTTAAAACTAAATTTATAAACTGAAAAAATATTTTTTAGCTTTATTTATTTCCCAACTTTAGAAATAGAAATTAATTTCATAACATGTTTTCCTGTAATCTTTTGTTAATAATAACTAATTATTGTCAAACATATATACAAGTACTCAAAAATTGAGTATTTGTAAAGATTTCAATTATCACGAAATTAAGTTTCATTTCTTAAAAAATTTAATAAGAATGTTAGTGAATACATAATGAATGAAATATCGGTTACTTAAGAATTTGCAACGATGTTTTGTTAACTGTGAATTACTTTGGTTAACTATGCGTAACTTGAAGATGATATCCACCGTTATGTATAATGATAGGACGGGTCGGCAAGTTTTTCCATAAAAAAAAATGTGTTCTACATGATAGATATTGTTCCTGATTTTTTAAACATGTGAGATAGATTTGTTATATGGAAAATTATTCTTTTTTCTAATGAAGAGGATGATACCTAATAAATTAATAACAGAATATTTAAATCTCATATTTAATTATAAATAATCGTCCTGAAAACATGTTATACATTTTGATGGAATAAGAATAACAACACATTTACTGTATCACTAACTAGAGTATAGTGTACATCCGCTTGGTGCTTCCACAAAAGACAACAGAAAAAGGAAATAATAATAATTAATTAATTTTATAATTCTGATTTTTCATGAAGCGAAACAATCTTGTTATATTACATTATAAATTCGAACAAACACATGATATTACCACCTATTATTAGTACCTTGATCATGTCATAAAGTTATTTAAGAACATCATATTTTATGAAAATGATAACATCAATAAACTTATATTTTTGTATTATATGTATTATTTTATATAACATGTTTTGTGTTTGCTTAAATAAAAATAATAATTAACGCATTTACGAATATTACTTAGTAGTGTACATTGCAGTCGTATATAAACATATATAGATTACACATACATTGATATTCCTACCCCATTTAAACGCTCATTTATTTTTTTCAAAATTATTGCTTTTTATAAAGAAACTTGCCAATTTATTTATTGATATCACAACTTTCTTTTGTTAAAATTCAAATTGAAATTTATATAATGGGTATATTATAGAGAATTGATACAAACGAAATGGTAGTCTGTCCAATCGACTCTTAGCGCAAAGATCTTTACGCATATAACATAATTATTTTTTAAACTACTTATAAATACCTTCTTAATCACTGTTTTATAAACACTATTGTTATCACTCTTTAAGGGTGTAAGTCTCTTTAAGGTTAGTAAGGGTGTAAGATCCCACGATTGATTGAATATATTATCTATCAATTGATTATGTTTGCTGAGTGGTTTCTTTTCGTGTAGTATACTGTATGACCGTAAATGAGAGTGCTGACAGTGTGATTGTTGTTGCGTACGCCTCGAGTGTATGAATGAGGTTGCTGACAATGTATGTATTGCAATATACCAGTTTCGCGAGATGTTTGAGCAACGGTAAGCGTAAGTTTCAATCTGGAAAGAGCAGTCAGTATTTTATACTGTAAGCGATTGTTTATCTTTTGTAACCTCTCTCTAAGTGGCGAGTTCTGGTTGGATCACGGTATCCCCACGGATTAAGGACTCGGTCCGCGCGGGGCCTTTCACGACCAAACCAAGTACCAGTGTTCGTCTAACCTCTTCGCACACGGTAAAGCAAGCTGTTGCCGTCACTACGACTTGCCGCTGAAGACTAGCTGGCTACTTGGAGCTGTTGAAGAAGACTCTACCAGAGATCTAAGAGGGTGTCAAGGTACTACTTGTACGCTATCGGAGGGCCTAGAAATCCACTGAACTCTGCAGGCAAGCTGGCATATTTGCTCCGGTCGAAAGTACTGCTCAAATTCAATACATTGCGACGAAAGGACCGCCAACATATCTGGTGTGAGTGGGCAAAGCCGCAGCTTAGATAAGTCCATACAACTTGCCACGAGTAGCTCGTGTGGTGTTAAGAGCGCACACACTCGCCCTAGAGAGAAGGACGCTTCAACCTGCAGCGTGTGTACTATAAGTAAGTTACTATCTCAGTATTTAAGACAAATAAGCTAAAGAAGAACGAACAAAACTATTGTAATCAGTATGAGAGATGAATGAGTGTGACCCTTTTGTACCTTCGAACTTGTCTGGTTTCAAAACAATAAACTATAACAATAATCAAAGTATTTTAGATGCATTAGAAGAAAAGATTATTTAATTAACAAAAGTACCTTAGCCCTACTAACCTAACCCTTCAGCCAATAGATAAAGGTTTAAATCCTAACTAAGCAAAGAACACAATAATAAAAACCGCAATTCCTATTCTGATATAGCTGTATGTCCGCAGTTTGTCATATCGTGTCCTTACTTTCCAACTCGTGTCCGCACTTCCCAACTCGTGTCCGCACTTTTGTACTCGTGTTCGCACTTTTGTCGAATCGTGTCCGCACTTTTCCAAGTGAGTCCACATATTTGTTAATGTGTCCACACACACATCTGGTAGAACAAAATACAACCTAGTCCACCTATACAATATTCAAGGACACAAATCCATCGTGTCCGCATACAAGGAGCGTGTCCGCATTTTACATGCATGTTCGCATATTGCAGTAGCGTGTCCGCATAAACTGATTTTGACTAAGCAATAGGACTTATCAGCCAACCATAAAGGTAAGATCGAACAAGTGGACTTGGCTGAAGGTCCACCACTAAGGAATTTAGTTATTTATTGTATTGTTAATACTTAAATTACAAACATAAGGTCTCGGGACCAAAGACAACCTTCCAAATAAAAATAATTATTTGTAGTGAACTCAGACGGTCCGGAGTCAAATCTGGCCCTTACAAGGGAAATATTAATAACCGTATAAAATAAAGCCTCAATCATCTAATCTAAATCTTTAATTTATTTAATGAAATGACCGTCAGAATAAGATACTTAGGATTTTGGCTATATCAAGGTCATCGAGAGTCGAAAATGAAATTTAAATTTACATAATGAAATAGATATGTAGAAAAAACACTTTCAGTTTTGACCACATATGGGTTATTGAGAGTTCGAGAATGAACTTTATGTTATTAAGAGTTTGAAATTTATTTTTAATTTTTACCTAATGAAACAACCTTATACTTGCCAGCCATTTACCTTGAAAAGGTTTTTTGTGGAGGGGAGGGGGAGATTTCACTACTTTTAAAAGGTATCTAATAATAAATTACATATATAGTACTTTTATTCAACGTAAACTATTCAGACTGGTTTTATTACAGCTAGTACAGCCATTTTCAGTAGTATCCTATTACCTAAAATAAAATTATTTAGTATAGTGTACGAGCGAGACATTACCGAATATTTATAATTATAATTAAATTCACTTTTATTTTTAAGCACTTTATTTCATCTGAAATTACACATTCAAATTTTCGCGCGGTTATGAGTGTTATGAAGGTTACTTTCGAGAAAACTGGTTTCAACCTACTTTGGTGCTATAATTATGTCTAACTTAAAATATCGGTCAACTGATGATTTCTGCTAGCTGATAACCTTTGCGTGGGTACTCCAAGTTTAAAATAAATTATATGATTTAAAACGCGCTAAAAGCCGATAAAACTCGTACTATGCGTATGCAAGAGTGTTTAATCTAGAACCTGCAAAAAGTTTCAAGTGCAAAAATTCATTTACAAAAAGATGGATAAGGATATAAATATAATGTCAATGGATCTCACTATATCAGATACGTATACTTCAATTATCTTTAATTAAATTAACTATTGGAAATGGGTGATTATTATTTAATGATAAAACAGCAGTAGTTTTACTCAAACTCAATACTCATTTATTGAATTTGTATAAGAAACAATCACTTCTGATTAGTACGTCTGTTCTAGCGAGAAGCTCATGCGAGACTAAGTGGTGCAGTACAGAAAACAAGAACTGAGAGGTTCGACAAAGGACTTTGGACCATTGGACTTTGACGTCATAAACAGCCATAAACGCATTTTTCTCTCTTTTCCTATGCTCAAATTTCACTGTACAGTTCTAAACGTAATTAAGCAAGTCATTTTTGTATAGCATATTGTAGTATAGGCTTATATACAGTGACTATACTTATAGCAATATTCCAACACGCCCTCTCAAAAATGTAATCGACTTTCAACAATTTCAATACGCCTTCTCAAATAATACAATCCTCTTATAACATAGTACTTTTTTTTATGTTTCATAATATTAGATTTAATAAATTCTAATTTATAAAATCAAACGGTCATCTTCCTTATACTTGCTGGGAGAATACATATGGTCCAACATTCGTTGCTAGAATTAGGGAAACCCAGTAAAACCTAATTAGACCATTTATGATGTTTGTAGTTTGCACATACATCATTCTGAAAATTAACTTACAATATATAATTACTTTCGTACTTTGCGCGTAAAGTAGTTACATATCAGTAATTCGTTATAGATACATTTCTATAATATATTGTATTGCATACATTTCAAATATAATCAATATTAGATATTAATATTTTTAATATCATAAGCATAATAGCTTTTAATAGTTTTCTCTTAGTTTAGGAACAGTTCTCTATCTGTTAAAATGTTTCAACTAAGTTTATACTAATTTTACATTTACATCACTGCAATTAATTCATCATTTAATGTCTCAGGATGTAAATTACTACATATTTAAATCTTTCATTATGTATTTTGCTTTGTACATTTATCTGCTTATTCTTATAGGAAAGATACTTTTTCAATGTTACTACTTTTACATAAAGCATATCTTCAAATCAACATTTTCTCATGCATTATTCTCACGCTTTCTCTTCATGTTAAGCAAATTTTGACTTTTACTTCAGTTTATAATTTTTATTCATAACCGAATTTTCAATATATATTTTTCTATTATAATATTCGAAAAACTGTATATATTTTATATAGTTTAACAATAAATATCTTCAATATTCTCTTTTAATATATAATATTACTTTGTTATTTCAACCTGATATCTATTAACATCTCAATTTTGATTCACATGTTAATAGTTTATCTTTATCAGAGTTACTTTTAAATTTCGATACAAAAAGGTATAGTTATATAGCTTAATGTCTCTGCTATATTTAAATCTTGAACATACTTTTCAAATGAAGTGTAAGTAACACAATTTATCATTCTATCATTTATTATTTCTATATTTCATAAAATAACATTAAAAACTCTGATTTATTCTAAATCGTTAACCTGATGTATACTTATCAATATTTTCATAAAAACTTTAATATTTACTTTCTCAAAATAAATTTATTCTATCTCTTTTATTCGAAGAGCTTTTTCATATTACTTTTCAAATTGATTACATATTCAATTACTTCAAAATAGCCTTTCATATATTTTTCAATACAATTATACATTTGTATATTATTTATATATATTTTATATATTATGTATTTTTATATACTTATATATTGTATATATTTTTTATACACTTTTCAGTATTGAACTAATTCTTTAATAAATTCTTTTGTTAACAGAGATTGTATTTTCAATAGTTCTTTATTTCTAAAGAATTTGCATAATTTCTATTCAATTTTTTTTACATATTTAACATTGTATAGGTAGTTATACTATTTATATTCAATTTCAATGTAGTATTTTTCAGTTAAGCCTTAGAACAATATATTCATATATTCAGTTTCAATATTCTCTGAAATTTTATTCACAATGCTTGCTACATTTTTTTAGGTACCAAATATTAATACAAATAATTGTATTTAAATTTTCAAATATCTTTATGCTCAATCTTTCATGGCTTATACAAAATTAGAATATAGTTTTCTTAACTACTTCTTTCCCCATTCTATAGAATTACAAAGAACCATTTAATTTAATGATTTATTATCATTTTCAAATAAATACATTTTTTACTGCTTATTTCACAATTTAAGAAAGACTTTTATTAATTTAATAATTATCATCATTATTTAATAACCTTTTTATTTTACTAATCATTTCAAAATTAAATCCATAATTTCTCTAATTGAAACTTTGACTTTTTGTCTCAAATGTGCATTTATAACATTACATTTGTTATTATACTTTCAATAACACTTATTAGTATTAAACTTATTACGTAATAAGCGGCATGTAAAGGTTATTACAATTCAAAAAAAATTTCCTTCAATACTTTGTTAAACAAAACTTATCATTTTTTATGATGCTCACGCTACTCTGGATTATTGCAATATTTTTGTTCGAAGTTGACTATTATTTTATTTAGAGCCGTGCACTGCTCCAAATAAAATAGCAACTCATGAACTCTTTAAATTTTTATTTTGAAACAAACTCCACAATTAAATGTCAATCAAACACAAACTTTACGTATCTTTTATAAATATTCTTCATATAGATGAATATTCACAATCTCGTTGAATTTAATGTTTTAAAACATTTTAATATCCACCGCTGATATATTTCTTTTTCAAATCAACTTTTATATGGATATTGTTTAATCTCAACAATTTTAATTTATAGTACTTTATTATATTCATATACTTTAAAGATTAAACATTCTTTTTAGTACATTCCATAAACTATTATTGATTTAGTAACTTTAATCTTTGTTACTTTTTGCGTTTTAAGTTTTTAAATATACTTTAGCCGTTGATAGCAACTAGTAATTTTTAGCTGTGTAGACTGTTCTTCACGTGCTTTTCAAATTTATTAGATTTAAAATATTTTCACTTTTTTTATGTCATCACTGTATTAAAACACTGAATTGTGTTTCTCGTCACAAATACAAAAGTATTTTATATTTCCTTATATTAGAACATATAAGTTGCGTACGAGATTTTGAGCTTCAGCAACGAATTCAGCAATCAAGAATTTTCTATTTTTATTATCCATTCACAGTGTTATTTTTCAGTGAATAAGTTTTCGATGATTTTCTTCTTAACGATCCAGTGATTTCAATAGTTCATCACTTTTTAATTTTTTTCTTCAATATCACAATTTACAAAATGCATTTCATTCAGCATTTCACAAAATGAAGATCAAAACTTTAAAACAATTAAGCACTTATTTCAATACACAGTTTTAATCGCGTTATCTGGGCCCATAACCTATTGGAAATGGGTGATTATTATTTCATAATAAAACAGCAGTATTTTCACTCAAACTCAATACTCATTTATTGAATTTGTATAAGAAAGAATCACGTCTGATTAGTACGTCTGTTCTAGCGAGAAGCTCATGCGAGACTATGACGTACAGTACAGAAAATAAGGACTGAGAGTTTCGACAAAGGACTTTGGACCATTGGACTTTGACGTCATAAACAGCCATAAACGCATTTTCCCTCTCTTTTCCTATGCTCAAATTTCACAGTACAGTTCTAAACGTAACTAAGCAAGTCGAGTCATTTTTGTACAGCATATTGTAGTATAGGCTTATATACAGTGACTATACTTATAGCAATATTCCAACATTAACATTAAAATAAAAGAACATAATTCTTTGCTTTAAAATAATTTATTCCTTCTCTGTTACAGGTGATTCGACGTACTTAGGATGAAAAAGCAACGTATGATGAACACACTTTTTAACATACAATAGAGTTTACTGTGGTAGCCTTGTTTACCACTATAATTATTGTTTTTAATGTGTGAAAGGGGTTTCATCCGCTGAGTAGATAAAATAAGATGTGTAATATATAATGCATTACTGATAAATTAACTACATATATTCTTTTCCACCAGGAAAAGAATATATTTATCCTTGATAATTTATTGATGATCCTTGATAATTTATCCTGATGGAAAAGAATATAAAAAATGTTAGACGTTAATTAATCAAATATAACATAAGGTAATGCATGCAAACAATAAATTAAATTCAAATATTACAGGATTTTAATAAATTAATAAAAACATTTGAAATCATTTAGTAGTTTGTAAGGGTTTATGGTGTTAAATAATAAAATTGCTGATACACGTATCTTCTGATTAAGAGTAAAGAAAGTACACAAATACATCTGAAATGTAGTATAAAAAGTTAGCTTTTCATTACAAGTTAAATCCATTAATGTAATTGTATGAGTAATATTATTACTGGGAATATTATACTTTAGGTCATATGTTTTTTAATTAAAATCTTTGATCATCTACTATCTTAATATATATGTTGCCCCATGATATCGTGTATACAAGAAAAAATTGTGCGATTATTATGATAGAATAATTAGCTGTTACAATATAAATGAATTACTTGAACATAAAAATCAGAAAAATAAAAGATAATTTAAACACAGAATAAGTTTATGAAATTGTATATATACATTGGATGACTTTTGAAATAATCAAAGATTAAAGCTTTCAAAATTTAAAAACTTAAAGCTCGTCCAATGGATAAACCTGAAAGTTGTCATGGAAGCTCTGTGACTAATTTACTTACTGAAAATTTAGTTCTTTTCAATTTCCAGAAAGCACGAAGGACAACCAGCTTCCAGAATGTGGATTAGCGATACTTTTTTTCGAGGGAAGTATACCTTCTGCTATCTAAAAGGAAAAAGAACATATAAGTTGTTAAGCCCATCTCTTAAAAGGATACTATGAAAAATTTTAAGTTGACACATTTGACTAGTTTTGAATATTCTAATTTTAATACTTTTAAATGTTGATATTTTAAAACTGGTTAATGGCAACAATTTAAAATTTATCATGGTATCTTTTCGACAAATGGGCTTGACAACTTATATAATCTTTTTACCTTCTAGATAGCAAAAGGTATACTTCCTTTGAAAAAAAGGCACGCTAATTCATATTTTGAAAGCTGATTGTACTTCTTTCTCTCTTACAATTGAAAAGAACTAATTTTTCAGTTAGTAAATTAACCAAAGGAATTCCATAACAACTTTCATGACTATTGTTTGGACGAACTTGGACTTTCAAAATTTTGAAAGCTTTAATCTGATTATTTTAAGCGCCTAATCTTAATAATTATCAAACATTGTCCTACAGGTAGTACGAACATTTGCGATTGTAATAATTTTTAAGTTTGTAATTTTATAATACGTAACCATAATAAATTTTATGACAGAAATACTTTTTAAACATAAAATTTGATTACACTGGATAAAAGTTGTTAAAGTTCATATATTTAGTGATCCATTACCAAATGGATACATTTACTGTTCTTGTCAATGGAGTTCTTCCAGCATTTTTTATAAATAATTTATTAATACGTAATCATAATAAATGTTGCTGGTTTAAACGTGATAAATGTTCCAGCTATGTCTATTTTATTATACATTGCATGAAATACATGCAATTAACCTTGTCTACGAACTTATAATTTTGACTTTCCTATATATATAGAAAATTTCTTTCCTTGTATCCTGTGTGATGGGGATCCCGTCGATGGCTGCTCGCCTGGACACCACCCAGTCAAGATATGAAAATCTTACACTCGGTGGTGTTTTCAGAGCAGCAAGCGAGCAGTCAGCTGTTAGAGCCAGCAGGACGGCGCGGCGCCGAGAGCAGCCTGCCGCCGAGCAGCAGCAGCACGAGGCGAGAGCGAGAGAGTGGGGGAACACAGCGCGTAGCAGCGCGCGGCAGCCAAGGCGAGAGCAAGAGAGAGGGACGAACGGCGCAGCGCTGAAGCAGCGAGAGCGAGAGAAACAAGAAGATACGCGGCATGCGAGCCACGAGGCGTACGCGCGTGAGCAGCGGCCGCCATGTTGGCGAGCAACGGACTGTAGCATGAGTGCGAGAGTGACAGGAATAGCGAACGAATAAATGCATTATAGACAGACAAGAGAGACAGTGGAGGCAACGCATATGCGCTGAATGATATTGGGAAAAGGTGGAGGGCTACGGCTCGATCCACAGCGCGCGTGCGAGCGGCAAACACGAATGTAAGCGTGCCGAAATGCGAAACGGTGTAAAAATGCGTAGATACGACTAATAGAGCCAGACAAGCGTGTAAACGCGTTTCGAATGTCGCGCGCATTTTAGAGTATTGTAAAAGAGGGCGTAAGCGTGCGAATGTGATATATGATGCGAAAGCGTGGACATGTGTGATAGGCGCGAGAGAGCGATCTGACGGAAATGCGTGAGTGGGAGTGAGAGAGCGATAGACGCCGCGAACCGGCGTAGTTGACAATCGCGAACAGAATCAGTATCGAGTACCACTAGGACCGAGAGACATCGAGTGAGCAAGCGAGACCAAGCAATCTTTTCCAAGGCGACTTCCAGTGTCCAGGATTAACCCCCCGTGTGCATCTTCCGATCGGACAATTAGTTTCTTTCGCGAGCGCTTCCACAGGGTACGAGGCAACGCCAGTACGCGAGGACGAGGAGCAAAAGGGGTAGAGACCGGTAGGAGTGTTCGAGAGATACATTCCCGCCGCGAGTCCCTAACCTAGAGCCAGCCCGCGTAGAGACGGTAAGCTCGCCCGAGGACGAGTACACGCCCGCGAGTCAATACATAATTGTTTAATCTTGATAATAAATTTCGAAGTGTTATTTTAAGTCAGTCGCGTTTATGCATTTTGCGTACTTCTCTCCCTGCACCTCTCCCCCATGACCTAGAGTGTAAGGAGTTCTCAAGCCGGCAGCATAAGTGTACAAGATCGCGAGTTCGGGCGTCCAAAATTAATTATAAAATACGAGCTTGCGGTAAACCTGAATAGGTGTCATCACGTGGTGCTACGCCTCCCCCGGGACGGAAAAAGCACAACGTCTCACCTGATAGTTGTATGCTTTCCAATCCAATAAAATCTGAAAAATAAAAGAGAACATTTTAACAAAGAATCAGTTCACAAAATCTTTCATTATATTATGTACGATTTATAAAAAAGTAAAACTAAAGGAAATGACCCGCAGGTCTCACTGGCTAAATAGGGTGGCAACGCGCGAAGTTGAAGAAGAGGCTGTGGTAGCAAATCAAGAAAATCATAATGAAAATTAATAAAAAAACATGTAAAAGGTACTAAACCCAAGTCTTTGATTATTGTTTCAACAAATAAATTCTGAGATCTTTAAAGAAAAATTTTAATACTATTTAATTTCTAATTATACGTAAAGTTATAAAATAAGAGTAATTTAATGACTTAAATTTATATTATGCATAAAGAAAAACATGCAAAGATATACGTATTCATGTTTTGCATGTGACATTAAACTTTAATTATTATGAAAAGAAATATACAAAATCAAAATAAAAATCTTACTCCTGCTCTATTCCAATAGCTGGTCTAAACTTAATTCATAGATATGACAGCTATTTAGTAGTCTAGTAATAAATAGAATCAGTAAGGCCGATAGAATATTTCAAACACACAGAAACCTTTTTGTTTTGCAATATAATACTAAATGACTCTAATTATATTACGATAAGAAATAATGCAAAAATAAAAAACTTACGCTTGCTCTATTCGAATTGCTGGTCTAAACTTAATAGATATTCCAGCTATTTTCCTAGTTTGTTAAAACACAATGAATGAGGCCGATAGAAAATATTAGACACACACCGGAACCTTTTTGTTTTCCAATATTCCCTACAAGTATATAACCTCACATGAGAAATAATAACTTATAAAAATCTGAAAAAATAAAATAACATTTAAACAAAGAACAAGTTCGTAAAATTCGATATATATATATATATATATATATATATATATATATATGATATATTTATATGTAATATGAATCGAAATACTTATCTGATTGTGTTCTCTTAATGATTGTGTTCTCATAATTCATTTTTTCCATAACCGTGTAAAGACAAAAGTACCGCGTCCCTTGATAGTTGGCACAGCTGTTTTAAAATCTGTATTTATGTAATTATTTAACACTATTTAGCAATAAAAAACAGCAAAAGAAAATCCACGTTGATGAAAAATAACACTGTATGAAAACACCATCTATCGTCGGCGGAAAAAACTCGTATACTAAAGTTATCTATATGTATAGTCCAGATTATTATGTAGATGTACGTCATATTAAAGTTATCTATATGTTATAGCCTAGTTACGTAGATGCTACGTCACCGGATATCCGTCGAACAATGGTTCTCCCTTGAGGATAATTGAGGAGCCCGAACTTTCACTTTACAATATCTTTCGATAGAAGCAATTTCACAAAATATGACCCTAATGTGATTTTATTACTTTCATCCCAAGCTTTCATTTAAGTGCTCATATGTAAGAAACGAAGCTGTCACTACGAAGAAAATCGTACGCTTAGGTTCCAACAGGGCAAGTTTAAAGTATAATATGGTCTGGCTAGTGTAATAAACCGCGAAAAGTATATAATTAAATTTTTATATAATGTCTCGATCTACGCAGATCAAATGTAACCCGATCTGTCCGATGACTGTATTCCGGATAATTATAAAAATTAATAGTAGCCACCCCAAATAAGGCGCTCTAGAGATGGCAAATCGTGAATTTATAGCAATCTTCCGATGTTCACGGAGATCGCATGCGTATATGTGAATCATGCTGTATCTGAAAATAGTCACCACTATGGGAAAGCCATAGATTAAACCCGGAAAAACCTACGCGGAAAATAGTCTGCGCAGCAAATCTAGCGCGACAATGGGGAGAGGCTAGAGCTTAAATAGAGCTGGAGAAAAAGCTCCGCAGCTAGTCGACCATCAAGTGACCAAGAGCACGGGCGAAGTTCTGCTCGTGACCTACTCATTCTATCTCAACCAGTGCTACGTTCAGGGAACCTCTGCCTACGAGACGATCATCGCTGATTCAACCTTATCCGGAACTCCGGAAGAGCAAGGAAGCTGGGAGCAACCGTCGACCCCGAAGCAAGACGCTGCAGCCACTGACACCTTGCAACCGTTCGACACTAGGCTAGAGCGTCTATTTTTGGAAACATTACTGGAGCATCGGAGCATCGGACGACCTCATCGAGCTACACGCACGACCATCGACTTCCGTATACACATATACACTTAAGCACACACGCAAGATACTGCCTCGTATTCTGTTCGCGCCGCGTGTATTCACACTCACGTTTGTCTAACCCGCGTTATATACAGAGGTAATCTTGAATTCCCGCTCTCCTACCCGGTGGGCCATGACCGTGAATACGGTAGCCAAAGGAGAGAATTATATGAACTTTTAACATACAATAAATTTATTCTACATACTGAATTACCGAGCATACACTTTCTTTATTTTAAAACCATCACACCTCCAATAATAAATATATAGTTGTGAGCGTCGCTATTCAGACGTAACACTAGCGTCCGACGGCGGCGTACGTACTAAAGTACTTATACTTGCCATCGTGGCGCTACCGCGCCCCTTGATAAACAAATTAATAAAATTATTATTTTTTCAATATTCATTCAAAAAATATTTTAAATATTATGAAATGAAATAAAATTTATTATTCTTCCAAAAATAATTGATAAAATTGTTAAAATAATTATTGGGTAATTTATAAATTTAAAATCTTTAATGTTACAATAGCATAAAAATTTATTATAAATATTTATTAAATAAAATAAAATTCGAATTGAGTAAGAAACTGTTAATCCAGTTCTTAATAATAATAATAAATTAATTAAATTATTTCTTATTTTTATAAATATAAATTCTAAAATGTTATCTTTATAATAAAATCCTGATATAAAAAGTATTTCACTGTAACGGCAGGATTACTGTTCCCGTAGCAATCGGTCGTGTACAACCGTGACTCGTACAGTCATGTTTATTATATCGTTGTTGTCTCCACGTGATTAACACAGCTCGGCCGGTTCGTGGTGTCCGTGCGTATACACGGAACGAAGACGGCAGGGGACGGGGGGTTACCAATAATAGAATACGCGTGAAATACGAGAACTAAAGGAAAAATATATTGCCATAAATACTAAGTACAGCGATGGGTCTTGATCGCCCGAATCGTCCAGGCTCGCACTCGGGTCCGCTAATATAGCGTGTTGCCGGTCCTGATCGGACGAAGGTGGCGTCTCTCGGTCGTCGCACGGGGTTCGGGCGGTGCACGAGTATAAGCGTCAAAACAGCACGGGCGCGGGGAACGTGTGCGTAAGCCGGGCGCTACCGAAATACTGAAAACTATGCCGCACTCGATACGGAAAGACGGTCCGGCCCTTGACACGGCGTTGTCATATTTTGGCAGCCCGTGATTGATGAGCCGGCAACGTCGCTTACTCAAGTACGCGCTCTCTCTCTCTCTCTCTCTCGATGTTGTCTCCCCAACTTCACGCGTTGCGCCTTAAAGCTAAGGAAATTGCGGATAATCGCGGTTATAAGTACGTTTGGGCCCGTGATGGATGCATTTATGTAAAGAAGGACGACAAAGATTCTGAGCGTATACGTATTAATACAGAAGGCGATTTAGCGTTGATCATATGACTAGCGCGCAGTATGTCACCGAATACAGTACCTTCTTCATGTATTAATTTGCGTAATCACCGGGTAAAAGCTTCGCAGACTCAAGCTTCGTTTCTTCGTGTAAGCCATGCCAATGTCAATTCTCTGCGACATTATTTTGATATTGTTAGTCAGTTTATCAGCGAAAATTGCATCGATGTTTTATGCATCTCGGAGACGTGGCTTACCCCAGAAGTAGACGATAGCCTTCTTAGTATCCCCAATTATGCGCTCGTACGTAATGATCGTGCCTTAAACGCAAATAGAACAAATGCGAAAATAAACGATACTGAGAATACCTTTGGAAGAGGCGCGTATATTCAGGGTGGAGGCGTTGCGTGCTATATTCGAAATGGCATTAGGGCTAAGATACTACATCGCTCGCTAAATGTCGACATAAACGAGACAGAGTTCCTGATATTAGAGTTGGTTGCCGAGAATGATGAACGGTTGCTAGCTGCTGTTGTTTATCGTAGACCACTTGGTCATGTACTCTCCGAGTTTTTTATTGTGCTCTCCCAATTTACGCAATTGTATAGCAAGGTCGTGATCGTTGGTGATCTAAACTCGAATCTCCTAGATACAAATAACCCGTATGGAGTACATCTAAATTCTCTTATAAAGGAATATTCTTTTTATCTTATACCTACTGGCCCTACACATCATATCAGAAACTCGGACACTTGGTTGGATGTCTGCTTGGTAAATTGTGAAGATATTGTTCTCAAGTTTGAAAAGTCATCAGCCCCTTTCATATGCGGTCATGACAGTATTTTTTTCGATATCGAACTACGTAGTTCAGAGCCCATCAAGGAAGTGCGGCAATATCGTGATTTTCGCTGTTTCGATCCGAAAAAATTTATTTCCGAGCTCGATTCACAATGCGAGGCGCTTCGCAGGAGTGACTCTTTGGATTTCGCAAATTGTCGACTTAGTTTGCTCAGTACTCTTGACAAGTTTGCACCTTATATCGAACGCCGAGTAAGGCGACGTTCGGCACCTTGGTTTACGCCTGCTCTGCGTGCAGCCTGCAAGGATCGAGATAAGCAATACCGATTCGCTCTACGGGCAAATAGCGAAGTTGAAAAGGAGAGGCTTATGTCGAAGTACCGTAGCGTGCGAAAGCGGCTGAAATCTGAGATTGCGAGCGCCCGCGAGAAATATATTTATGATCAGTTAGCATCAATTACTGATCAGGCGCAAAAATGGTGTTTTTTAGCAAAAGTAGGAATCACGAAGCCTCGAAAGTCATCTCCTCTCAATAGTTTTAGTGCATAGGAATTGAATGTTTTTTACGCTTCTGTCGCTTCGGTTCACCCGGAATGTTCTTCAACTGAGCTAGAAAATATAGTGTCAATCCCCCTTAGCACCGATCGCCCGATCTTTAACCTTAAGCCGCTTCAATTTTCCGAAGTACTCCAATGCGCGAATTACTATCTGTGTAAAGCCAAAGGGCGCAGTAGCGATGATCTGCCTTTGTTTTATTTTAAAGACGTCTTTGGATTCGTCATGTGCATCATGCTTGAGCTTCTCAACGCATCACTGCAATCCGGACGGTATCCAGCCGAATGGAAAAGAGCATTTATTGTTCCATTAAACAAGGTTCCAAAGCCAGTTTCTTCCTCCGATACTCGACCTGTTTCGAATCTTCCACATTTCGCCAAAATATTCGACAAATTAGTCACAAGCCAGGTTATGGATTTTCTCGAAGAAAATAAGGTACTAACAGATTATCAGTCGGGCTTTCGAAGGGGTTACAGCACCCAATCAGCACTTATCAAAGTCGTTGAGGATATCAGGGTTGGTATCAATAGGGGACTCGTAACGGTTCTGCTCCTCTTCGACTTTCGAAAAGCTTTCGACTCCATCGACCATGCTATGTTGCTTAGACGCATGAGGGAATATAATTTCTCAGACGGAGCTATAAGGTGGTTCCATTCTTATATTTCCGGCCGCTCTCAAGCTGTTTTGGGGTTGGACGGCGAGCCCACAGCGTTTTTGGAGTCTTCATCAGGTATCCCCCAGGGTTCTAGCCCCGGCCCAGTTGCTTTCCTCATATTCATCGACTCTATTATCAAAACACTTATACATTGCATGGGGGCCTTATTTGCCGATGATTTCCAGATTTATGCACAGTGCAAAAGAGTGGAATTGCCTGAATGCATAGCGCGGATGGCGGTAGATGCGGGTCGAGTCGCACTTTGGGCGAGAGAAAATGGTTTGACACTGAACCAAAATAAAACGCAGGGGGTGATATTCGGCTCGAATCAAAACCTGATGAGGATAGATTATACATCATTACCTGACTTGAACGTCGAAGGAAGGGTCGTGGCTTTTTCCGATAATGTTAAAAATCTCGGTCTATTAATGAGTAGCGATCTATCGTGGAACCGCCACGTCGCCTCCATCTGTGCAAAAGTGCATGGCACTCTAAATAGACTGCGATTCAGGACGTATTTCCTTTCGGTTAGTCTAAAGAAGCAGCTAGCCGAGGCGTTAATTTTTCCATTCTTTGACTATGCGAGTGCCGTTTTTTGTGATTTAAGCGGATATTTGGAATTGAAACTGTTGCGCCTTTTCAACTCATGCATCCGCTACATATTTCGACTGCGGAAAGACGCACGTATAGCTCCGTTTGTTGAGCGGCTCGGCTGGCTCCTTCCCGAGAAAAGGAGAAATTATTTTATAGCTGTTGTTCTATACCAAATTCTCAAAAACTCCAGACCTGCCTATCTCGCCGACTTCTTTCCTGGAATCGGTGAAGGGGTACGCCGATCGGGACGAAGCCGGCCATCCGTCTTCAGTATCCCCCGAGCTCGTACAGCGACCTTTGAGAAGGGTTTTACTCTTAGGGCAATGCGAGTATGGGATGCTATCCCTACAAACATTAGATCACAACCGACACTGAGTAGTTTTAAGCGCGCTTTATATTTGTATCTGTCCGAGGAATTAGACATGTAGCAGCACGCTCGGCGTTCGATTCGCCTACCGTTTTTTCTTTATTCGTTCGTTATTTAGTTATTGGTTAAATTTATTTTTATTTTATTGTAATTTTGTATAAAAGTGTGCGCCTTTTTTTCATTGTTGAGCTATTGCGGAAATATGTTCCCATATGTGCGGATATGTATTGTTAAATAGTCGTATTTGTAAACAACATTGCAGCTTGGCATACGGCCTCAGGACCTTGCCATTTAATAAAGCTATCTATCTATCTATCTATCTCTCTCTCTCTCTCTCTCTCTCTCTCTCTCTCTTAATATATCGGCCTACTATTAGGCGCTCTCTCTCTCTCTCTGTCGCTCTCGTATACTAGTGTCCGCTGGTGGTTCCTAGAACATAAATATGTATTAGTACATGGTATATTGTATACGCCCGGAGAGGCGATAACGTGTATGTATTGTACAACCGTTATAACACCCCCCTCCAGACGCTGAGTACCCGACCCGGCGTACCAGCTCGCGTTCACTACGTCTATCCGAGCGATAGGGAGGTATACTATGCTAATACCACAGTATACGGCAACAACAAAAAAATAAAGAAAATATTTTAAGAATAATAAGACAGGTTTAATAAAAAACACAGAGGTTTTAATAAATTTTCATATATTTTAAAGTTAATAAAAAAAAATGATAAGGGGGTTACCTCCATCTTTCTCTCTTTACAATAGTCGGCCATAGGCCATTATGGACGAAAAACAATTCTAATAAGGAACAAACAACCCAAAAAAAATATTTGGCGTCGATCGATTTGGCTCCACAGATCGGGCATCTCAGACCTGACTCCGTATAGTATTGGCCGGTCGATGTAGCATAATCCAGCTTGGCCAGACTTCTACCACACTTCTTACAGAGCAATTTCATGAGATATCTTACTGAAAATACGATATGAAATCCGTTTTACAAACCGTTTTTTTTCAATAGTCTCAATTAATTTATTTCCGTAAAATAAATAAAATCCGTAAAATTAATTTTTCTATTTGTGATTTTATGTTACTGAACTCAATGTGTTAAAGTAAAGGCATTCAAAAAATTTGAATTTACCACCGGAACAGGTTGTGCCTCACAGCGTCCGGTCGAGAATGAAGATTACTGTTAGATCGGTACAGTAGCACTTTCTGTAAAGTAGCTGAAAGCAGCCAAACAGCTATTTTTCATCTAAGACACTAGATCACTGCAGTTAATCTGCTTTCTGCTAGCTGCTGTAACAATGCTTAAAACCTCAGTGGTATTGTAAAAGTGCAAGAGAGCGCTTCTATTCTATTCTGCAGAGTACAAAAATTATTCAGATAAGTATTGGAAATTAATTAGTAATAATTGTGTCCATAATGAACTTTTTCTTTGTTGGTTTATTATTTGCTTTTAGGTATACGGGTACACGCCAGCAAGATGGGAGTTTATATTAAGTATCTGGAGTATTATTTTGCATGCTCTTCAACAACTTGAAGTGTATTTAATAATCGTAAGTATTGCATGTAACTTTAATTTATAAGCATAACTTGATTATGAATAGGTAACGAAAAATTTTATTTTATTTTCAGCTTCTAAATACTATTATCACACAGTATGATATGCGCGTACCACCAAATATACTTTATTGTATGTATATTTGAGTACCAAAAGTATATCAAGGTATGCCTGATAGTTTCTGTAAGTATAGCTGAGTTCACTTGTACGATTTACATTATAAAATTTAAATGCCTTTTACTCAAATTTATTTTTTTCATGCTATTTATGTACTTGCCGCAGCTTTCTGAAGAAACCGTACCATCAATCCTGATGAAACAAAGTGGAAAACATTCCTTATGAGTATGGTCACAAACTGAGTGGAACAGAATTGGCAAAGATAAGTTCAAAGTGAATGTTACGTATGTTTACATATGTAACATTCACTATAATTACTAATATTGTCAATATGTGTCTAATTAATTATATTAATTTTGTGTTTTTCAGGAATCTGTTCCACTTAGTCTGAGACCAGACTCATAAGGAAGATTTGGCACTGATTCATCAGGATTGATGGTGCGGTTCCATCAGAAACATGTGGCAAGCAAACAAAAGTGATGAAAATCATGATTTTTGGTAAGCAAATACCTTTGATTGTTTTTGAATGTTACATTCGCTTTATACATATCATTTATGCATAAAAGTGATGTATAATACTTGTATTTGAAAGCAAAAATATAGTTTTTAGAGCACCTATATATCTATTAATTTTTTACTACACTAACAATTTTTCTTTTTTTTCAGGTTTTAACACTGTCATAACCCCTTAAGACAACACAATGGGTTAGTATAAGGGGATAGGAAACACAAATGCAAAAGAAAGTAAGGTGGTAAAGAAAACATGCATATCTGCTAACACCCTGCGTTGCCGTCTTTTGTGCTCGCATTCTCCGCGGGGAGAGGGTTACGGGTTCCGCGCGAGTTTGGTTTTTCGAGCCTTTCGGTCGACCTCGCTTAACCTTGCTCTCGCGGTTCACGTCAGTATTATGTCTACCGGCAGACTATTGCTATTACGCGGATTACTACTGTTCATCGATGCGTCTTCTTTATTATCCGATTGTAGATCTTCTTTCGTATCATCTTCCTCTCCAGAAGTGGTTCGGGCGTCTTCTTGATCCTCAGGCGAATCGAGGGACGTTTTCTCCTGGAAAGCCTTGAGATCTCCCACATCTGCTGGACCCGCTACTTTACCATCTAAATCAACAAATCCATAAATATTTGGGCTCACAATGCGGTTGATTTTGAAATGTCGATGTAAGGTCGAGCGAGTTTCGCTGCGACACCCTCAGCTGCGGACGACAGCATTCTATTCTTGTTTAGTACAAGATCGTCTACTGAATATTTCACGTCTCTGTGACGAGCGTCGAAGTAATTAGCTTGTCGTTGCTGCGCTGCTTTAGCGTGTTCATTCGCTGACTCTTGCAAAACTTCTAAATCTTCCATTCTTTTCTTCCAGTCTTCGACAGCTAGTTTTGCTTCTTCAGACGTTGTTGCAATTTCTTCTTGACGAAGGAACGTTAGCGGTGGATTCGGTTGACGGCCGAAATTCAACATGGCTGGCGAGATCTGTAGAGACTTCTGGACCGCGGTATTCATACTGAAGGTGAACTCAGCAATGTGTCCATCCCAGTTTTTGTGATGATCGTCTAAAAATTCACGAATCAACGTCTTATTCGTACGGTTGGCTCGCTCGACCTTATTCGGCTGAGGGTGGTACGGAGGTGCGTATATATGGTGTACGCCTCACTCTTGGAGAAATTTATCCATCGCTTTATTGCGGAACTCAGTACTATTGTACGAGAAGAATATTTTCGGAGTACCAAACCGTAAAAAGATTTGTTCGTTCAAGTGTTTTATGATAGTTTGTGAATTCGCCTTTCAAATAGGGATACACTCGTCCCTATCGACCCATGGGTCAATTTCGGCAGCGGTCCCATAACCTCTCCAGTTACCGTTTTCCACGGTCGAGAGAAATTGAGATTGCCCATATGTCCAGCAGGTTTACGCTGTTCAGGTTTACATTGTTAGCAGGTGGGGCAAGTTGGAACGTAGTTCTTCACATCTTTGTTTAACGACGGCCAATAATATAATAATGCTACTCGTTGCTGAGTCTTCTTACGACCAAAGTTTCTCCTGTGGAAGCACTAGTTTCAAGGCGTTCTCATCTTCCATGACTCTTTCGACAAATGCATTCGGCTGGTACGAGAACAACTTGCTGCCGACGATTTTCCAACCCGGATTTTCGAGTGGTTTTTCAGCTACCTCTCGTCGTCGCGTCAGATACCAGTCATCATAGTCTGGGCGTCAGAGAGTTCAAAAGTGGAATATCATTAAGTTTCTTCTAACTTTATTTTTATGATTGAAATATGTTATTCGTAACTTACCCAAAATGCCCCTAAAGTGTCGACTTCGGGCCTCTTTACACTCTTCTTTACACTGATTAAAATCGTTAGCAATTTCTATCGGCATGCCGTACGTACAACCGTGGAGAGACGTGACAAATTTCTTGAGAGGCTCATTTTGATTTCGGTTTGAATTATCATTACCTTGTACTAGTCTCTGCTCGGAGCATTGCGAGCTATGATCGTCTGAGTCATTGTCCACATCGACTGTAGGAGGCGTAAATTCATGTGGATTCTAAGAATTGTCGTGCGGTCGATTAACTGCATCTATCTCGTTGCAACTTGATGATGGCAAATCTACTGGATCACGTCTAACATCTAATAAGTGTGCCATGGCTGAATTATCGTTGCGTCGGAGGAATTTGCTGCTGAGTTCCGCAGGCAAGGGTTCGGCTATAAATACGCCGCGTTTAATCGTACGAAGTCTTTGCGAAATATTTTCGTTTACTCGTACTAAAGAGTCTTCAAAATCCTCCGCGATATATTCTCCCATAAGACATTTAAATGAGCGTATTTTATTGTCGTCGACAATTCCGCTGTCCTTTAACCCGATTTTCGATAACGCGGACGATAAATCAGCGTCGGTTAATTTATTTACCAATTGACCAACCCGGTAGGTAATCATATGACCGGCTGTTAGTGACTCTGATAGCGACATGTCTACAATCGACAGATTACTCATTGAAACTCGAAATAGAAATTTTAATAATAGTAAATAAAAACAAAAACAAAAGATTTTGAATATGCGAAAAGCGGGCTTGAATTTTTGTACAATACGTACAGTTTTATTCAGAGAAAGAGAAAAAAAAAACTAAATGTCGAAGCGCAAACAATAAAAAATTTACCGACTGAAAATAGGCAAACAACAATATGAAGAACCTCAATACGAAAGAAAGGACAAAATTGAAAACGAAATTAAAATACGTAATTGGAGTCTCGTCTGAACAGTCGTAGCGAGCAGACGTGTTTTGATTGATACGTGAACGCGAGCGACCTAACACTGTCAATATACTAACCAAAGTAAAGTTTAAAAAGTGACTTAATAGTTATAATCTATAGTGTGATTCGACATTAAAACTCAAGCTTTCAAACTGCAAGTGCAGTTTGTATAGCTGCACTAAAAATGGGATCATCAACCCCCGGAAATGGGGGCCATTCTAGTCCCAACAATCAAAGTCTCACTCAGTCACCAAAAATCACCAAAACTTACGGCAACGCAATGTCACCAAAAAAAGAAGAAGCCATAGTCATTGATTCAGCGAGCAGACGTATTTTGATTGATACGTGAACGCGAGCGACCTAACACTGTCAATATATTCACCAAAGTAAAGTTTAAAAAGTGACTTAATAGTTATAATCTATAGTGTGATTCGAAATTAAAACTCAAGCTTACAAACTGCAAGTGCAGTTTGTATAGCTGCACTAAAAATGGGATCATCAACCCCCGGAAATGGGGGCCATTCTAGTCCCAACAATCAAAGTCTCACTCAGTCACCAAAAATCACCAAAACTTACGGCAACGCAATGTCACCAAAAAAAGAAGAAGCCATAGTCATTGATTCAGCGAGCAGACGTATTTTGATTGATACGTGAACGCGAGCGACCTAACACTGTCAATATATTCACCAAAGTAAAGTTTAAAAAGCGACTTAATAGTTATAATCTATAGTGTGATTCGAAATTAAAACTCAAGCTTACAAACTGCAAGCACAGTTTGTATTGCTGCACTAAAAATGGGATCATCAACCCCCGGAAACGGGGGCCATTCTAGTCCCAACAATCAAAGTCTCACTCAGTCACCAAAAATCACCAAAACTTACGCCAACGCAATGTCACCAAAAAAAGAAGAAGCCATAGTCATTGATTCAGTGGAAGGTCTCTCCAATGATAACTATCTAGATGGACTAGAAAGCCTAATACCGATTGAAGGAGTCAGATTCGTTTCCAAAATTTCAGGAAAAAGAGTTTGCATTTTCCTTAACTCTGCTACTCTCGTTCAAAAACTCGACGGTCAGAAAATCCAAGTGAAAGAACACATTCTACCCATTAGACCACTAATTGAAAAACACAAGAGTGTCGTCATTTCAAACGTCTACCCAATGATTCCTCACGAACTGCTAATAGGACACCTCAAGCATCTAGGAATAAATCCAGTATCGCAGATGCACTATATCAGAGCTGGACTCAACAAACAAGGGAGATCTCATGTTCTTTCTTTCCGACGCCAAATTTATGTTAAGGAAGAAGACGGAGAACGAATTCCTGAAAGCTTACAAGTCAACTTCGACAACACACCATATTGGATATACCTTAGCACAGATTCAACTTACTGCTTCTTATGTAAACAAACTGGACATGTAGCGAAACAGTGCCAGGAATTCCAACACAACTCTCAATTAGAAGAAACCTCTAGCCAGGTAGAAAGCAATAATAAATTGGATACAGAAATCAATTTCAATCTCAATTCTGAACCAAACGCAGAAAAACAGCAAAAAAAGCAATGAAAAGACCACCGCCACCTTCCACGATTTCCTCAGAAAACTCCTGTATGTATAGTGTAGATGAGCAACCTGCCGTCAGTCAGCCAGTTTCGTTTGCGTTTGGCGCGGGGGCGGGTTCAATGTTGCTAAGAAAGTACATATGTCGCAACCGTTTTATAAAATCTGAAAATTGGATAGCGAATAGTTAATTGTTGAAAAAGCCCTATAGTATACGTTAGTCAGTCAAATTTGGCGACTGGACCCGTCAGCCGCGCGTTAAACAAATAAAAATAATAACTATGATAAAACTGTTTTATAAAATCTGAAATTCAGTCAGTCAATACATAATATTATAATATTTATTAAAAAAATAGTCAGTCACGATGTTTCGTTAGCAAACGCCGTCAGTCATTGATAGAAAAGCGCGCAGCGCGCTTCGAACGCGTGCGCTTATGTACATATACTGAGCTTCGTTAAGCGATACTATTTACTAAGTTTGCTACATTTCTGTACAGAATTATATTCTTTAATTAACAACAACCATGTAAACAATAACAACAACTTAAATAATAACCACAATTTAAATAATAATAATAATAGAAGCAGAGGCATACAGTCAGCCGACGGCGACTGGCAATAGAAGTAAATAGAACAGATATAAATCCGTAGGGTCTTCCTCGTCCCCTCCCTTTTTATTACTCAAATTTGCTAAGACGTAGATATGGCAGATGTTTGCGTCTCTGTGAAGAAAGCCAGTATATTTCTACCATCAGTACAGTGCGGATGTTTGTGAAGAATGTTCCAACATAGTCGAAAATGGAAGGAAGTTCACGTCGAATTTGTGTTATTTGTTTAAAAAAAGCTGGTGAAATAAAGTTATTCGAGGAGCAGACTCTATGTAAGTGTAAAAGTTTGTTGCAAATTCGTAAAAAGTACGACTTAACAAGTAAGAACGTCGATTTACCATGGAGCAAAAACGCGCAGCAAGGATATCATCAAACTTGCTACCACCGCTTCACAGCTCTCAGCAAAAAATATAGGGATGAATTGAAAAACCTGAGCACTTTCAATTCAAGGTAAGAGATGTTATTACTTTCATAAAAACAAAATATATCTGCAAAATTTAAGCAACGTTGCTCGTATTTGTATTCGAGATCATAGCGTACTTGAGAAAGAGAAAGAGAGACAGAATGGCAGATTTGAGAAAAGGAGAGACAACCGTTACCTTTACCGACTTACTGCGTCCCCCAGTGTAGTCTGTCCCTCTCCTGCTCCCCCCCTCTCTCTCTCTCTTTATCTCTCTTTCTAATACATGAAGTGAAATGCATTTGCATGAAAGCGGGTCTGCTGGGTTTAAATATCGCACCGAAGGTCATGGTCCCTCGACTTCCCGCAATATTTAGGCTGATTTAAGGCTAGCATCAGAGATGACTAGAGAGATTGCCAAAGACCGGGGTTTTCGTGGGACAAAATTTGAACGGGCTGCCCCGAGCGAGTTCACTTCTCCATATGTTGCAAAAGGTAAAAGGGCACGGACTGGAGTAAGAGTTATAAAAACCGCTACAAAAATAGTCCCGAGTTTTGAGCCGATATTTCTCAAGCCTCGGTGCAGTTTTCGCTTTTCTATGCGCACCGAGCCTCCGATCACATACCTGACCGTCGCCTCGACTGAGGCCCGAGCGTTAATCCCCTTAATGACGGTCAGCTTTGACGCAAACGAAATTGTAACTTTTTAAAAATGCAAATTTGCGAAAATCACATTTTTTCGTGAATTCAAAAATCTTGCAACAATTAAAACAAAGTTCGAATTGCGAAAATCGGATAATTTTAAGTTTGCATTTTTAAAAAGTTACAATTTCGTTTGCGTCAAAGCTGACCGTCATTAAGGGGATTAGCGCTCGGGCCTCAGGAAAGGGAAAACTGCACCGAGGCTTGAGAAATATCGGCTCAAAACTCGGGACTATTTTTGTTGCGGTTTTTATAACTCTTACTCCAGTCCGTGCCCTTTTACCTTGTGCAACATATGGAGAAGTGAACTCGCTCGGAGCAGTCCGTTCAAATTTTGTCGCACGAAAACCCCGGGCTCTGGCAATCTCTCTAGTCATCTCTGCTAGCAGTCTCTCTCTCTCTCTCTCTTTCTCTCTCTCTCTCTCTCTCTCTCTCTCTCTTTCGTTCTAATACAGGGAGGGAAATCTATTTGAAGGGAATGGGAGGGCCTGCTGGGCTTAATATCTCTCTCGCACTGGAGGTAACGATCCCTCGGCTTCTTGCAGTATATATTTCTTAGATTTATGATTGTCTTGAATTGTAAACTGCGAAAATATTAATGTATTATATTTATTTATAGCAATGATCAGCTGGAGAATTTCGCGCAACCTCAGCCTTCGTGCTCCGAAACACGGTAAATTTATTTAAATTAATTATTAATTACTATCTTGTAAAATGTGAAAGTATTAATGTAATCTAATTATATTTGCTTATAGAAATGAGCAGCTGGATAATATTTCACAGTGACAGCCTTCATGCTCAGAAACAAGGTAATCTATACGTTTATTTATTAAAATTAACTATTAATTGCAATATTATAAAATTAAAAAAAATTAATGTACTGCAATTATCTTTGCTTATAGCAATGATCAACTAGAGAATGTAGCGCACTCTCAGCCTTCGAGCTCCGAAACAAGGTAACATTTTTTTATTTTGAGGAATGGAAAAACTGTGCGTCTCTTCGAGCCAAGTATCTTTATTACTGCCAAACGTTTCGGGATGTATTCATCCCCTCATCAGTGGCAGAATTTAGAAACGAATGCCACTGATGAGGGGATGAATACATCCCGAAACGTTTGGCAGTAATAAAGATACTTGGCTCGAAGAGACGCACAGTTTTTCCATTCCTCAAAACTTCCACCATCGAGCGATAACGTCATTATTTATAACATTTTTTTATTTAAACTAATTTGCAATTTTTTGAATGGCCAAAAGATAACGAATTTAACTCAATATATTTTTTACAGCGATGAAACAAATGATATTCACGAAGAGGAATGCATTGACAATCCACTTTGCTTTTTTTGTAATAAAAATCGCAAAATGTTTAAGCGTAAGATTGTATCACTTCATACATCAGTAAACAACAGTATTGCAGATACAATAATAGAGGATGCAACACAATATGATGAAAGCAACGTGCTTAAAAAAATAAAAAATTTAAAAACATCTGGACGCACAATATTTTACCATAGAATATGTTTAACGAACTGGCGAAATGATATCAAACGGAAAGAGGCAGCTTCGTCTTCCAAGCCATCTTCAAAATATCATCTTCAACGGGAAGCGCATAAAAATACATATGAGGAAGTGTGCCGATATGTTAAGGAAAATATTATTTAAAAAAAAGGTGTGTTTTACTGAAATTACTGACAACTATATACGTCGAACGATTGACTATCGAATATGAAGAGCTTTTGAAGGTAGATACCAACGATTTTCATACAAATTATCTAGAAAAAAAGTTATTGGACACTTTCAAATCACAGATTCAAGTGTTAGTTTTTAAAAAGAAAACCGTAATAGCTCCTTCTGGCGAAATAAAACTCACCGACGACGACTGCGATTCGATAAGAACGTATGACGTTATACAGGAAGCGGCTTTACTTTTGAGGAAAGAAATAAATAGCATTCGTCCACATAAATTACCTCAAAATATTTCGATACAAAATTTACTCGAAGGAGAGTGCGAAGTGCCTAAATCATTGTCAGATTTTTTTTCAACTTTACTCAGCGGTACATCTTCCCGACGACAATCAACAGTAAATCGAAAAAGATTAGCATCGTCGTTTTCCCAAGATGCTATCTATGCCGTATCTAATGGACGTATAAAAACATCTAAACACATAACTCTTGCGATGGCTTTGAAAAGTTTAACAAGTAGCCGAAAAGTGATAAATATTTTTGTTGAATATTGTATAAATATTATACTCTTTGCTTGTTGTTCTATGAATTAATACTGGTCGCGCCATCACTTGTATATATATGATTTTGTACATCGAGACAAGCGCGACTCTGAAAACGCGAATACGCGAGTATGTAAACACACATATATAGATACACACTATAGAGAAGAGCGCTCGCATATACTGTACTCGCGCTCATTCTCTCTCACGCTTGTAAGTCTCGGAAGGAGACAGTCGTGTCCGACGACACATCACACATTGTAATAAAGTTACTTATTATTAAAAACAACCTCACTAATTTTCCACCACTCCAACATGGTAGCAGAGCGTGGTTGGAAAATTTTTTATGCCGTACTGTGACTTTTTTTTATAAAAAAGTGCAGTAAGACATATTAAAATGTGCTAGTGAGGTGTGAGAGCCACGTGGAAAATACAAAAGTGTTCCAGTGAAAAATAATTGAACTAAGAAGAGTTCAAAAAGAAATATAAGTGAAAATAACAAATAAAAGTAGTCTAGAAGAGACTGATAAAAACATTTTTGTGAAAAATTGAAGAAAAAAGTGTGATGCGAAGAGATTACGGTCGGCACACATAAAACGTGTTTAAGTGACGTGATAGAGCACATGGAAAATTTTATGAATTTGCACAAATAATTAATGATCGAAGAAAATAAGGAAACACTAAGTGAAAAAAATTAGAAAAACAATTTTGAGAAAAGTTATAAAAATAACCAAAGAAGTTTGTGTTTTGAGAAACGAAATTTACACAAAAATAAGTGAATACGAAATGGCTCAAGTAAAAGTTGAAGATATAATTATACCAATTTTTGACGGTATAAATTATACCAGTTGGAAAACAAGATTAATGATCTTGTGCGACGGTACAAACTCGTAGCACGGGCAATACTTACTACAAGGCCGAAGCCTATTATGTATCTTACGTGTAGCCGCGCGACACCGGCGTAAACACGGATCACGCGAGTCGAGTCGAGTCGAGCGAACGCGTGAGTTCCGGGAATCCGCGAAACTCTCGCCTGTGACGTCACAGGCGAGAGCTGAAATTCCCCCACGGGAGCGCGCTCTCCCACCTACTTAGCCCACGCGTACGTGTATCACCCGTACTTAGTATAAGTACGCGCCGCGCAGCCTAACTATACGTAAACGCGCTCTTGCGCCGTGGTTTTTTTTTCTCTCGCCGCAATTTTCGGCGCTTGACGAGTACTAGCTCAGTCGCGCACGGCGAGAGCGGCACTCTCTCCCCGGACTCCAAGGATCATCAATCTAATTCATACACGGGAGGCGAGACCACATCAACCTAATAGATTTTGTATAACTTCGGCACTACCTTACAAAACGGATCCAGCAGCCATCCGGGAACCCACGCCTTTTCTCAACGAGACGCAGAGGTGCCCCGACGCTCCGGCTACGCATGTGTGTTGTGAGTGTCAAGTGCGCGACAGTACATAAAGGGAGAAATTCCCATCGCGTGCGTAACTATAAAAAAACTTTGCCGTAGGGCCGACACCCACGCGACAAGGCCTGATTGTGCCGTAAGCGTGGATCGTCCCATCTAAGGGACGATTTGTGTCATCTAATCTCGCGTGATAGATTTGTTTTAAACTTTCGAGGCAGCACCGACTCACGGTTGTTTTCTCAGCCTCCGCGTGCGTGTGTGCGTGCCGCCGACATTTAACCTCGCGCTGTTTCCGCGTACGTAGACTCACATCTATCCGCGACATATACGAAAAAAAAAAAAAAAAATAATAATAATAATAAAAGAATAATAATTAATTCGAAGCAATTTAAATCAATCTCACTTGTCCGATTAATTCAAATCCTTCTCGGCAATAGCTCGACAAGGAGCGCTTTACAGGAGGTGAGCGGGAAGGACCTACTCTAGCCCTGGCTCCCAATACCGGCCGGCTACGCCAAGAGCTGGTTTGGGCATCCTGTGCGCTAGGTCGCGTCGGCAACCTTTTTGGATATATATCTGTTGAGTCACGCGCGGGCACGTCCACCAGGACGATCGCACACTAAATAACACGAACCCGTCGATTAACTCAATAAGGTCGATAGGACCGACACATACGTCGCGTAATTACGACTAATACCTTCATTGTGCGTTCGGGTGTGTGGGCTAAATGTGTCTGTAACTGTGCGCAGTAAGTAGCGCACAGTTTGTCTCCCATTATCTTTTTTCCAAACAGGGTGAGATTGCAGAGTGGGCAGAGCAGAGACGGTGCGATTCCCTCCTCTCTCCCTAGGCGAGCGCCGCTTGAGGGCGACCGCCCGTCACCAGGCATCACGCCATCGCACGCGTGACTGTAGGGCCCTCAAGGCAGATCGATCCTCACCCAGTCGGTCCCCGTGTTGTACCCTTCTCTTTCAAGGATTGCTGACAAGTGCAGACGAGAAGCAGCGGTGATCACGCAGAGGGACCCCCTACGAGCATTCCTTGCCAGGCGTTTCCAAGTTTTCACATGAATAAAGCTCTTAATATTCTCTCTTAACCTCGTCTCTTTATTTATATACCTCGCACTTAACCCTACTTTACCGCTGTCATGCCTCGGGTCACTTCTGAGTAAAATAGAAAGAAAAAAAAACCTCGCACTTGCTTGAATATAAAGAATGTCAAGAGCAAATAAAAAGAGAAAGAATTGCCTCAGACACAGAAGCTGACTGGAAGAAAAAAGATCTCAAAGCACGTGCAATTATAACAAGTGCTATCTCAGATAAGCAGCTTGAATATGTAAGTGAATGCATAACAGCGTGTGAGATGATAAAAAGGTTTGACAAAATGTATATAACACAGTCAACAGCCTTACAAATGTTGCGAAGAAATAAAATAGAAGAAATCAAACTTAAAAGTTATAGAGAAATCGAAGAATTTTTTGTAGACTTCCAAAAAGCCGTAAATGATTTTAAAAGTGCTGGCGGTAAGATAACAGAAGCAGAAAAGATAAACTATTTACTTCGAGCACTACCATCAACTTACAGTTATATTGGTGATTTTCTTGATGTGATACCCAAAGAACAACATACGGTCGATTATGTTAAATCGAAAATAAAAGAAAAAAATTTACATAACATAGACAATAACAAAAGTGATAGCAAAAGCAATGTAAGCACTTTCAACACGAAAATAAAGGGAAATTGCTATAATTGCGGAAAATATGGCCACGCGCAAAAAGACTGTTGGACTGGACAACAGCAAAGTCAAAGCAGCAGCACTCAACCAAGTCGAAATCAGCGAGGAAGAGGTAGCCACAGAGGTAGCAACAGAGGCTTCAGAGGCAGAGGTCGAGGCAGAGGGCAAAATTCATCGCACAGCACGAAAGAGCAACACGAAGATTACGCGAGCGAGTCATGGTCAACGCAAGTATATACACCAGAGACAAATAAGGTAAATTTAGAAAGTGATTGTAACGGTAGCGAAAATCGAAAGAAAATCTTTTGGTTATTAGACAGCGGTTGTACCGATCACATTGTACGAGATGATAATTATTTTGAAAATTCTGTTATTTTGAAAAAACCGATAGATGTCAAATTACCTGACGGTAAAACGCTCAAAGCTACAAAAGTAGGAAATATACAAATTTATTTTGAAAATTATTATAGTAAAAAATATGTAAATCTAAACAATATTTATTTTGCAAAAGACATAAAGCAGAACATATTAAGTTTTTCAAAAATAACTGCAAGTAATACGATAGTAGCTAGAAATGATAGCGCGAAAATTTATAACAATAATAGAGAATTAATTGTAGTTGCAAATAAAGTAAATAATTTATATTATTTAAAAGGTTTTCTAGTGAATGAACAGAAAGAAAAATGTATAAATGCAGTAAAAATAACCGCGAAAGAAAAATGGCACAGAGCATTAGGTCATGTTAATTTTCAATACTTAAATAAATTAGTTAAAGAAAAATTAGTTGAGGGATTGCCAGATAAAATTGAAAACACTGATATGAAATGTGCAAATTGCATTCAAAGTAAAATGGCAAATGTACCATTTCAAAATAATCGAACAAAAACTTCTGAAATTTTAGAATTAATTCATACTGATTTAAATGGACCGCATCAAACGACTGGTTATGGTGGAGAAAAATATTTCTTAACTTTTGTCGATGATTACAGTAAATGCACGCGAATATTTTGTATTAAACATAAGTCTGAAACTGCAAGTTGTTTTATAGAATTTGTAAATTTAGTTGAAAATAAGTTTAACAAAAGGGTTAAGAAAATACAGTGCGATAATGGCAAGGAATATTTGAATAAGGAGATTTACAATTTTATTAAGTATAAGGGAATAGAATTATTACCATGTCCACCGTACACGCATGAATTGAATGGTGTAGCGGAAAGATACAATAGATCAGCAATGGACATAGGCAGATGCTTACAAAGAGAAGCAAATATAAATAGGCGATATTGGCCTGAAATTATTAAAACGGTAGCTTACTTGAAAAACCGCACTATAGCAAATACTGTAGAAAATAAAACTCCTTACGAAATATTCTTTGGCACAAAGCCAAACGTTAATCATTTGAAAATTTATGGTAGTAAAGTTTTTGTCCGAATCCCAGAGGTCAAAAGACAAAGTAAATGGGATGACAAGGCAACAGTAGGAATATTAGTAGGTTATACAGAAAACGGTTACAGAGTTTTAGTAAATAACAAAGTTATTAACACGAGACATGTACAGGTTGTCGAAGAAGACACAAAAATAATTTGTCTTAACGAATCAGATGAAAAGCATGAAAGTTGTGAATCGGAAAATTCTGAAAGCGATTCAGAAGAATATGATAGTGTTGTCAGCAACACAAACAAAAATTTATTTATCCCTACTTCTTCTCTCGAGAAAAGTAGAGATAATTTAATTACAGAAATCAATGAAAATGATATAAATAGTGAAAATGAAAACGAAATTAATTTGAAAGAACCGAGAAGGTCAAAAAGAAAGAAAAGTCCTGTAAATAGATACGGTGATCCTATAGCGCATTTTATTTATATTAATAACATCGCTGCAAATGTACCTCATAAATTCGAGGAGGCGATAAATTCGAGCGAATCAAAACAGTGGAAAATTGCAATGAATTCAGAAATCGAAAGTTTAAAGAAAAATAAAACTTGGAAATTAGTAGAGAAGCCATTAAACAAAAAAATCATTGATGTCAAATGGGTATTTAGACAAAAAAACGATAATACCTATAAAGAAAAATGCAAACACTTAAAATATTATTATCATATTGTTGTAAAAATGATTTGTTTATTGATCAAATGGATGTAGAAACAGCTTTTCTGAACGGTGAAGTAATATCAGAGGTTTATGTAAATCAACCAGAAGGCTATGAAGTAGGAAATAACAAAGTCTGTAAATTGCAAAAAGCATTATATGGTTTACGAGAAAGCCCAAGAGCTTGGTATAATTGTTTTCATAAGTACATGGAAAAATTAAATTTCGTGAGAAGCAAACATGATTATTGTTTATATGTAAATAATGCAAGCAGAGATTCAATATATATACTAGTTTTCGTAGATGATTTATTAATCTGTTGTAAAAATAGAAATAAAATAAATGAAATAAAATCAAAATTAATGGAAAATTTTGAAATGAAAGACTTAGGAAAAGTCAACCAATACATAGGAATAAACATTGATTATAATAAGAATGAAGGCAAAATGACACTAAGCCAAACAAAATACATTGAATCTTTAGCTGCAAAGTATAATCTAGAAAATGCAAAATTGTATAACACTCCTATGGAGACGAGTCTAAAATTAGAAAAAGCAACTGAACAAAATGAGTCAATAAAGTATAGAAACTTAATAGGAGAATTACTTTATATAAGTACTGGTACGAGACCAGATATCTCATATAGTGTAAACTACTTGAGTAGATTCCAAAGTTGTTATAATGAAACTCATTTCAAATATGCTATGAGAGTATTAAAATATCTAGTGAATACCAAAGATCTAAAATTAACGTATTTTAATAATTTAAAATGTGATACACTAGATTGCATGGTAGACTCAGATTTTGCCGGAGACAATATAGATAGAAAATCCACAACTGGATATATTATAAGATATTATGGAAATCTGATTTATTGGAAAACAAATAAACAAAAAAATGTAACGAAATGTTCAACATTTGCAGAATATACGGCTATGTCAGATGCAATAACCGAAGTAATATTTGTAAGAAATCTGCTAAGTGAAATGTTTAAAGAAAAATTCAATGAAAGAATAAACATATACGAAGATAATTCAGGTGCAATAGCGATTGCAAAGTTTGGAAATTATACAAAAAATTCAAAGCACATCGAAGTACAATATTACTACATTAATGAATATTATGAAAATGGAATAATCGATATTATAAAAATAAATTCAGAGTTAAATCTAGCTGATATATTAACAAAAAGTTTGAATAGAGAAAAGTTCACAAAACACAGAAAAGCATTAAATATACTTGAAAATTGCAAAAGCGACAAGACTGAATGTAAAAGCAAAGAATATAAATTTAAGGAGGCGTGTTGAATATTGTATAAATATTATACTCTTTGCTTGTTGTTCTATGAATTAATACTGGTCGCGCCATCTCTTGTATATATATGATTTTGTACATCGAGACAAGCGCGACTCCGAAAACGCGAATACGCGAGTATGTAAACACACATATATAGATTCACACTATAGAGAAGAGCGCTCGCATATACTGTACTCGCGCTCATTCTCTCTCTCGCTTGTAAGTCTCGGAAGGAGACAGTCGTGTCCGACGACACATCACACATTGTAATAAAGTTACTTATTATTAAAAACAACCTCACTAATTTTCCACCACTCCAACAATTTTAAATAGATACGGTCACTGCTGCAGCTACACGAGCACAGAAGAAATGGAAACCGAAGCGACGTATTACGCAACATCGCTTTCTCAAATTTGCCCTACTGATATCATAAAGAAACCGAATTTATGTACAGGAGTTGCGTACAATAATTTCGACAGATTCGTTGATACTCTCTCTGGTAAAGACACGTTACACGACACTGTTGGAATTATTTTTCAGATTATTGAACCAGGTATGATAGAAAACGAAGATAATAATGATGAAGCCGACCAAGTTAGCAATAAAAAGAGAAGGCGAACTTTTGATGCAATTACACTGGACAGTCAATCATATATGGATGCTCTCACACTTTATTGGTATACCGAAAACTCCTATGTGGGTAGGATTCAATAGCAAAATATTTTTAGATGAAACGCTTAAACAGCGTATTTCTTATATATTACTTATAAATTATTATTAATTATTTAATGCAAGCATTAGAACTGGCGATTTTAATCTATTTAAACATAACTTGCCGAAAATAACGAATTTATTTTTTGTATTTAATCAACCAAATTATGCTCGGTGGCTCGTTCGCTATCATAATAATTTGTGCCGAGTCGATGAGACGCATCCAGGTCTACGAGAGCAATTGGAGAAAGGTTCTTTTGGTATTAAGAGAACCGATAAAGATTTTTCTCGGCAACCCATTGATCTAACACTAGAGCAAACTATTAATGCCGACGCAGCGAATAAGCTCACAGGTGTCTTGCACTTCACTAATTCCACTGCAGCTCGACAAAGATGGTGTAAAAGTCACAGTATTAGATCTACAGTAATTTCGCAAGTTGTGCAAGAAACAAGATATTACTGCTCATTTAGAGAAAAACAGAATTGTAAAAAATGCACAGCAATTAGACCATTTTATCGACGGCGTTTTACAAAATCTTAATCCGTTTGATGGAAATATTAATAAGTATAAACTTTTTAATATTTCAAATGGTCAAGCTGCGCGACTAGATATTGAGGATTCTCTATTAAATGTAGAATGCAATGGCAATAAATTGAGAGAAATTTTTATTAGAGAATGTGAAAGAGATGCTGTGCGATTTGAAAAACCAATAATAAGAAATAAGATTAAAACGTTCGCAGATACTTTGAAAAAACAAAAAATCATGCTCAAAGGCAAAGAGCAGGAAGTGCTTATGCAAAGAGACCTCTTTAGACGTTTATTTGCAGTCTTATTAGATAAAAAAATCGATCTTGCAAAGGTATTATCATTTCCATTGACACCTGTGCCTTTGTCGTTCAGTCATTTAGACGGTACGATGTGCAAAACTGATAAATCTGCACTGCTCAAATGCCTCGAAACTGAAGTGATCGACGTAAATCATGATCTTCCGACTTCCATCGATCTTACTGTTATCGATGGCTTTTTTTCTTATATTTATTAAGAGATATACCACCGACGTTTGGAACGATTTCAAAACAAATTCTGCAAGCTGTAATAAAACAGCAAGGTCGAAATATTGCAATAATTTTCGACAAGTACCAATCGCCTTCTATTAAAGATGCTGAGCATACGCTTCGACAAGTCAGTGAGAGCAAGGATTATCACATCAGCGGAGAAGAGCAAAATCGTCCTGCAGATTTTATTAAAGAGCTTAAAAATATTAAGTTCAAAGAAGCTCTAGTTAGATTTTTAATAAACCACTGGCAAAATGTAGAAATGGCTCCGTTTTTCGAGAGCAAAACTGTATTTTTAAACTTCGATCAGTGTTATGCGTATCACGTAAAAAATGGTACAATTACAATGACTATTAAAGAACGATTTTCATGTCCTGCTCACGAAGAAACCGACACTAAAATTGTACAGCATGTTTGCCAATTGGATTATGGTGCCAACGTCTGTATCAAATGCTCTGATACAGATATACTAATTATTATGTTGAGCAATATTTGCAATTTAAGTAACGAAAATTGTAAAATTTGGATGGAAGTTGGCGTCGGAAATTCAGTACGGCACATAAATGTTACCGAAATGTATGAGCGTTTAGAAAAACTGGTTTGTGCTGCCCTTCCAGCTTTAAACGCTTTCAGTGGCTGCGACCAAAATCCAGCCTTTTTCCGAAAAGGAAAAAAACGCCCGTATAATCTAATGTTACAATCTGACGATTTTCAGACGGTTTTCACAAACTTAAGTGCGTTAGACGACAGTAATACATTAGAAGTTTTAGACAAAATTGAACAATTTGTGTGCCGATTATACAGCCAGAAAAAAATCAAAAATGTAAACGATGCTCGTCTCGCAATATTTTCTAAATCATACACGTTTAAAGATAATGATCAGACTTTTAAGATTCACACAAAAAATTACGATGTATCACACCTACCACCGTGTAAAGCTGAGCTTCTGAAACATATACACCGTACAGCATACAATTCTGGGATTTGGTCAAACGCACACAAAAAAATTCCAACAACTGCGACACCTACTGACAATGGTTGGCTAGAGGTTGAGGCCATTATGAATTTGATTGGTTCGACGGAAATCAAATTCCTGAATTCGTTAAAGACGTCGTTATTCAGCCGGAAGATATTTCAGGTAAAAAATATTAATTTGCAAGCACGTTTATTAATTTTAAATAATTATACATTGTTAAACACATTTTACTTTTCTTTTGCAGATACTGAATCAGACGTAACCGATTTAACGGAAGAAAATTATGAAGAAGAAGACGAAAATTACAATTTCAGCAGTGACTCTGAATAATGCTTTTTTTAATAAATTGTGATTTTCCTTTATTTTTAAGACTGATTAATTTTTTCAATATTAAATACATGTAAGGATCGTAAATATAAAGATTTTTTATGAAATATATGATTTAATATAATAATACCGCTTAACGAAGCTCAGTATATGTACATAAGCGCACGCTGACTGACGGCAGGTTGCTCATCTACACTGTATACACTACCAAATATCAAAAAACCAGGGATTCTAAAACTCTTGTAATTTTTGGTCGCTCAGCTCTCGGACTATAACGCACAGGCCGAGCATCCAGAAGAAAATTCAGAAAATAATAAAGGCACGGAAGCTAATCAAAATTTCAAACTACCTACCAAACTACTAAAAAAAATTGCAAGAACCGAAACCAAAACCAAGAAAGGCAAATCCCAGGGTCAAAAGTCTAAAAAAAAACAGCCTCGCGACTCTGGAACTCCTTGAAGAAACTTTAAATTATTGAAAATTTAGACATATTTGTGGGTGTTGAATCGTGGCTGTCAAACAAAACATCATACGAAGAAAACTTCCACTTCAATGGATTCAAGATGGTCCGGCAAGATAGACAACACTCCAGAGGAGGCGGTATTCTAGCGTTAATCCATAATAGTATAGCGTTTACTCAAATCGCCAATATAATGTACTTCGATAAAAGCGTAGAACTAGCTGGCTTTAAAATAACTAACGTTAGTCCCATGATAAATATAGTAATTTGTTACAGAGCCCCGGGAAGCACACTATGTCAGAAAAACTGGGATGGAATTTTTAATTACATAGATTCACTACCATCAACCATATTCATGGGCGATTTCAACGCGAATCATAAAAACTGGAACACTTGCATAATTCAAAAACAATAACTTATACGCAACATAGCTATCATTTAAACACAACGTCAAATTCAAGCTTAGATTTAATTTTCTCTACTCCAAACATCGCAGACAAAATAAATATGAAAGTAAATAAAGACATCTGGGGCTCTGATCATTTCCCGGTATTCATCGATATACAAATAGGTAAGAGTATTTATCGTAAGAAATCATTCAAAATAAATTCAATACGTACGAACTGGAATGGTGTATACGAAAACTTAGACGAAAACTACTGTAAATTATTCAGCTCTGATTATGAAAAAAGCACCGCTAGCGAAAAATATTCCATATTTACCGACTTGATATCAAATGCAATCACTCTCAACAAACCAGAAAAAAACAGTTTAAAAATAAACCGAAATCCCGTTCCCTGGTGGGACTCAGAATGTGACAAGGTTCGGAGGTTAAGATCAGCTGCCTTCCAAAAGTATCAATTCTCTAAATGCACAGACGACTTTACTCAATTGAAAACTTAGAACAGAAGCCAAAAAACATTCAAAAGAAAAAAGAAAGAATACGTCATAGAATTTACAAGCAACATAAACTTTCGCTCAAACCCCTACGTACGTATGGAATGTTATGAAAATTCTGAAAAATAAATGGACAAAAGTAAAACATAGTCACACATCTCAGAACCAGCAAACGGAACACCAAATTCAAATAGCGCTAGATAAAATCAGCCCCCATGGGCCAGCTCGAACCCAGATTGGATACCTCAATGCAGTAATAACGAATTTCTCAGCAACGCCTTCACCGAATTTAACATCGCCTTAGACAATAAGAAATCCCAATCGTCCCCGGGTTTTGACGGATTAAACTATGAATGTATTCAATTACTTCCATTTAACTGCAAATTGATACTTTTAGATATTTTCAACGAAATGTTTCAAACTAATAATTATCCACCTTCATGGAAAAATTCATACATTCATTTTATTCCTAAAGCCGAAGGAACAGGTGTTAGGCCAATTGCTCTTACTTCATGCTTATGCAAAATATTTGAAACAATACTGAAAAACAAAATTGAATTTTGGGTAGAACCAAAAAACATAATTCCGAATAGCCAATCTGGATTCAGAAAAGACCAAAGCACCATAGACAATATTACTAACCTCACTCTTAACATCGAAAAATCGTTTAGTGTGAACAAAGACTTACTGGCAGCCTTTTTAGATGTAAGGCTGTCCCACTAATGTCATCCAATTTATCAAATTTATAACATTCGAAAGATTAATCTTCACCCAAAACTCCGAAAACGAACCTAGAATGATACATAAAGGTGTACCGCAAGGCGGAGTTCTAAGCCCACTCCTCTACAACATCTACGTTAGTCTAATCACAACCAATCTCCCTAAAAGTACCGTTGTCTCACAATTCGCGGATGACCTAGCTATTTACATAAATAAATATTCCTTCAACAAAAGCAAACAACTGCTTGAAAAAGCAATCACTCAGGTTCAAAAGAATTTGCTCGATCTAGGACTAGAATTAGCACCCCACAAAACAATATTCATACATTTTAATAAAAGAAACATCAAACCAGGGCAAACTGAAATCAAAATAAAAAATACGACAATTCCATCTAGCGAGAAAACGCGATTTCTTGGAGTCATATTTGATTATAAAATGTGCTTTAAACCTCAAAACGAATACATACAAAAAAAATTGCTGAGATCTTTAAATTTAATCAAGCTCCTAAGAGGCACATGATAGGGATGCCACCCATCCACACTATTGATTCTATACAAAAGTTTTGTGAGATCATCCGTTGACTACGCATGCTTCATATTTTTCCCTACACAAAAAGATCAAATCGCCAAAATAGAAAGGATACAATATACTGCCATTAGATCTGCACTCGGTTTCAGAATTAGGACATCTGTTAACGTTCTCTTAGCAGAGTCCAAACTAGATACAATTCAAGAACGCAGCAAATATCTCTGCTTAAACTATATATTCAAAATTATTTCAAAGAAAAGTCTGCTTCTACACGAAACCCTCATGCGTCATAACAATAATATAAATGGAAGAAATAGAAAAAGAAAATATAGAGACAACCACTATTTCTATGAATTAAAATAGCCGCCCCCATGTTCAGCAATATCATCTCCAGACCACGCTATAATAATTACTCCTACTCCTATAACACACTATCACATTGTCCCAATACTAACATAGACTTTGGAAAACGGCTTAAAAAATCTACTAATCCTAACGACTTACTCGACGACCTAGTGCAGAAAGAAAACGCTTATGCTATATTAACAGACGGCAGCAAAACTAAAGACGGCAACTCAGTAGGGGCCTCATGCTTTATTGAAACTACCCAAGCACAGTTTACCAAAAGCCTAAACAAAAATGCGTCTATTTTCACAGCTGAGTGCATCGCCTTAAATCTAGTATTAGATTATGCACTTACAAAACCAACTGAACACGCCATTATTTTTACCGATTCACTATGCGCTTTAATATCTCTTAATAGCCTAACAGTTAATGTAAGAAGTAATCCGTATATCCTGGAACTAAAAAACAAAAGTCTTGAGTTTTCAAAAAAAACCACAAATAAAAGTAAAATACAATTCTATTGGTACCAGCGCATATAGGAATCCGTGGAAATGAGAGTGCTGATCTACTAGCCAAATCTGCCACTCAAGAAACGGTTTCAAGCTCTTTAAAAATACCCTTCACCGATCTCCAAGAGTTAAACAAACTCACCTGCCAAAAAAATACCACTCAAGCCCTCATCCAATCAAGCTCCTGCAAGGGATCTGAATATTTTAAGAATTTCTATTTCAACACAAGTAAAACCTGATTCAATAACCTTAATCTGTCTCGCGAAATCCTCGTTACTATTAACCGTTGCCGATCTGGTCACTATAATTTAGCATACTCGTTTGCCAAAATAGGTCTCGCTACTAGCGCTATGTGTCAGTGTCAAAACGAACAACAAGATATAAATCATATTCTCTGGCAATGCTCACTATATAATAAACAGAGCTTAGAATTCATTGCGGACTTAAAAGAAATAAAGATATATCTACCAAACTCATGTAACTCGCTATTACACAAACCAACAGCAAAAAAATGTAAAGCGACCCACTCATTCTTGAAAAACTGCGAATTACAAGTATAAACCACACTGTGTAAATACTATGTGACTAAGTACTATGTAACTATTATGTAAATTTTTTCTCAGCAAATAACCTCTCTCAGAAGAAGTTAAAATGCTTAATAAAAAAAAAAAAAAAAACGTAATTCGAAAAATTATACGCTACGAATTTAAATGCGCAGGCGCCAAAAAAATCGGTGCGTAAAAATAATAATTTTCCAATACAAAAACAACAGAGAAAGAAAAAAAAACGATTTACAAAATAGCATAAATATAGAAGATCATGTATGAAAAATAATTTTTAATACAATATTAAATAATATAGTACGCAATAAATCTTACGGCTATAGTGTATTAAGAGAGTCAGTCGGCAAATACTAAGAACATGCGTACGAGAGTAAGCTGTGAGCCTCGCACGGCCGTAGTACTAGACGTGCGTTTGTTGTGCTTACAGTCTCTCTCAAGTTACAGGCGAAGATCCCTATACCTGCGCGAGCGGGCGACACTATACAGTCGAGCTATAGCTATAGTATAGACGCAGTGGCAGAGTCTCTACCGCACGGCCGATCGACCTTCGCTTGCCTATAGAAGGGCTCTGAAACGCGTCGAGCGAAAATCGTGCGAATAGATCTCCGAGTAACGATACTCGAGAGCTATTCATTTCCTAAGCTATACACTGTACATCGTGTGCATGAGAGCGGCGCGTATCTCGAGCTCTCGACTCGGCGCTCGATGTAAACAAACACGCTAACGTGTTGCGACGCACTCTCGACGAATTTGGCGTTCGACTGCGAAATATATTTTCGTTGGCTGCTCGTTTGAGAATTATATTATCACACGATGTAATACTTCTCGGCCGTATTTACTGCTATGACGAGAACTAATATGAGTATTGCGGAGCGTATACGCGCGATGCAAAATTTTACGGCACGCTATGAAGGAAAAGAAAAGAATATATTTTCACGAATATTCGGTTATTAATTAAGCCACAAAAAACGTTAGGGCGCCATTTGTAACGGCACGATTACTGTTCCCGTAGCAATCGGTCGTGTACAACCGTGACTCGTACAGACACGTTTATTATCTCGTAGTTGTCTCCACGTGATGAACACGGCTCGGCCGGTTCGTGGTGTCCGTGCGTATACACGGAACGAAGGCGGCAGGGGACGGGGTTACCAATGATAGAATACGCGTGAAAAACGAGAACTAAAGGAAAAATATATTGTCATAAATAATAAGTACAGCGCTCGTACGAACGAGCGAAGGTGCTCCACCGCACACGACCCTCCGGCCCTTGACACAGCGTTGTCAAATTTTGGCGGCGCGTGATTGATGAGCCGGCAACGATGCGTCGCTTACTAAGGAACGCACGCGCTCTCACTCTCTCTCTTAATCTCGGCCTACTATTAGGCGCTCTCTCGCTCTCTCTGTCTCTCTCGTATACTAGTGTCCGCTGGAGGTTGCTAGAACGTAAACATATATTAGTACATGGTATATTGCATATATATACGCCCGCAGAGCCACATAATGATAAATTACCAATAATAAATATTCTAAATGTTATAGGTAATAATAATTTTATTTTATTTATATAACGGATATGTTGATAACTTTGTATTCCATGGATTAAAATTCCTGATCTTATAAATATTATTGATTTAAATATAGCATGAATAACTAAATGAATATAAGATGATTCTCAATTTTTTATTCAATAAATTATTATTATTAATCCTAATTGTGATAAAGTTGAATATGCAATAATTTCTTTTTTATCATATTCAAAATTTGCTGATATACCAGCAAGTATTATAGTTAATAATCCTGTTAAGGGGTTATTAAACTGAAAAAAAAGAAAAATTGTTAGTGTAGTAAAAAATTAATAGATATATAGGTGCTCTAAAAACTATAATTATACTTTCAAATAAAAGTATTATACATTACTTTTATGCATAAATAATATGCATGAAGTGGGTGTAACATTTAAAAACAATTAAAGGTTTTTGCTTACTAAAAATCATGATTTTCATCACTATTGTTTGCTTGCCACATTTTTCCGATGGAATCGTACCATCAATCTTGATGAATCAAAGTGCCAAATCTTCTTTATGAGTCTGGTCCCAGACTAAGTGGAACAGATTCCTGATAAACACAAAATTAATATAATTAATTAGACATATATTGACAATATTAGTAATTATAGTGAATGTTACATATGTAAACATACGTAACATTCACTTTGAACTTATGTTTGCCAATTCTGCTCCGCTTAGTTTGTGATCATACTCATACGGAAGGTTTTTCACTTTGGTTCATCAGGATTGATGGTACGGTTCCTTCAGAAAGCTACGGCAAGTACATAAAAAGCATGAAAAAAATTAATTTGAGTAAAAGGCATTTAAAGTTTATAATGTAAATCGTACAAGTGAACTCAGCTATACTTACAGAAACTTTCAGGCATACCTTGATTTACTTTTGGTACTCAAATATACATACAATAAAGTATATTTGGTGGTACGCGCATATCATACTGTGTGATAATAGTATTTAGAAGCTGAAAATAAAATAAAATTTTTCGTTACCTATTCATAATCAAGTTATGATTATAAATTAAAGTTACATGCAATACTTACGATTATTAAATATACTTCAAGTTGTTGAAGAGCATGCAAAATAATACTCCAGATAGTTAATATAAACTCCCATCTTGCTGGCGTGTACCCGTATACCTAAAAGCAAAAAATAAACCAACAAAGAAAAAGCTCATTATGGACACAATTATTACTAATTAATTTCTAATACTTGTCTGAATAATTTTTGAACTCTGCAGAAGCTCTTGCACTTTTACAACACCACTGAAGTTACAAGCATTGTTACAGCAGCTAGCAGACCAACTGCACTGATCTAGTGTCTTGGATGAAAAACAGCTGTTTGGCTGCTTTCTGCTGCTTTACAGAAAATTCTACTATACCGATCAAACAGAAATCTTCATTCTCGACCAAACGCTGTGAGACACAACCTGTTCGAGTGGCAAATTCAAATTTGTTGAATGCCTTTACTTTAACACATTGAATTTAGTAACATAAAATCACACATAGAAACATTAATTTTACGGATTTTATTTATTTTACGGAAATAAATTAATAACTCTTGAGAAAAAAACGGTTTGTAAAACGGTTTTTAAGTCATATTTTCAGTAAGATTTCTCATGAAATTACTCTGTAAAAAGTGGGTTAGAACAATCCTTTCCACAAGTTTGGCCTAATTAAAATATTTGAAAATCAGGATTTTTCAAAAATCTACTTGAAACAGATTTATCAGTTTTTTGTCGATATCTTCGATGCAAATTTTTTGAGCAAAAAACGACTTTCAGGACCATATTCTACGGACTATGAACTGCGAAAAAACTGAATAAAAACTGGATATTTTCAAAATTTTAACACTGTCAGAACCCCTTAATGTATTGTAACGGTCCGGTCGATGTTCTCGGACGATCGGTCGTTGCAACCGTGGAGAAGACTCTCCGCGTTTATTTTACTGTCTCGTTATCAGGCTCGGCCGGCTCTAGATTCTCGAAGAGATCGCGGAGGCGGCGGGAAGAAGGTTCGCGAAATAAATGTACTCGTGATTAGAAATGAGAACTATAGATATATTGAACTTGAAATAACAGGTGCTCGATCGCACGAGCTGTGAGTCGCCGCACACGGAGCGAGGGAGAGAGAGAGAAAGGGCACACTCGCCCGAATATCGAGAGCCAGAGAGAGCGGTACTTACAATAGCGCAGATGCCGGGAAGTCGCCGCTGGAGCTCTCGGACGCTGCAGTCGTCCTGGCCGGTCGTGTGGAGGTCGCACGCAATGGGGGCGAAAGTCCGGTCGGAAGGCCAGAAGCGTCGGGGATGTCCCAAAATGAGGAAGGCTCTAAGCTCGGGGTTCGCGTGGCCCACCGTTCGACGGTTAGCGCAATACTGAATAGTCGGTGTGTGATACCGAAGGGAGGGGGGAACTACGCGCGCTCTCTCTGAAATACTGCCTAACTAGGCGCTCTCTCTCTCTCTGTCTCTCTCGCATACTAGTGTCCGCTGGCGATCTGAAACAAGAATATTTGTATTAACAATTCTTGGTGTACGCCCGGAGAGGAGGTAACGTGCCTATGCATCCGTTACAACACCCCCCTCCAGACGCTGAGTACCCATCCCGGCGTACCAGCTCTTGCTTACTTCGACTATCCGGGCGATAAGGGATTATACTACACCGTACGAATTGTAGGGCTACAAGATAAAGGACAAAAAAAAATTTTATCAAGAGTTGTAATAAAAAAAAATTTAATGAATAATACGCAATGATCTGCAATATAAAAATATAAATTTATTTATTAATTAAGGGGTATCTCCCATCTCTCTCTCTTTACAATACTATCGGCCGATGGCCAATACGGTCAAATAATAAGAAATAAAACACGGCATTTTGCCTATTCGCCGTTGTGATAAACAACAAAAAAAAATCGGGCGTCAGTGCCTTATAAAGTAAAAAAAAATCGGCAGAATTTTGCACTAAATTACATGATTGCAAAGGAGAGGAGGGTTTGAACCTTAAGGTAACAGTGGGGATGAGGAGTGGGGGAGTTGTCGGCCGAAGGCCAAGGTCGTCCATTACTTCTTGTACTTGGTGCAATACGTGAGGTCCGTACCATGCACCGAGAAGTTGGTGCACTCCTCCATCTTCCTAATGCCTCGTTGACCACAGATCGGGCACCGAAGGCCGGGCTCTGTATAGTATTGCCCGGTCGTCCTCGCGTGTTCGAGCTTTGCCCGACGTTTGAGTTCTGCGGACCGCTTGAACTCCGCATTGAGGTCCTCGATCGACTGTACTGACGATTCACGGCTGGAGCCAGAGGAGCGGGCTTTGCCTTTGTCGTCCGCTTGTATTTCGGCCGAACCTCCTGGCCGATTGACTGACTTGGGAGTCGGATGAACGGATTCGTTCGCCGACTTGGTCGATAACAGACGCCCTGTCGGCTTTGTCCCTTGCAGATACTTAAGGGTCTCTGCCAACTTGGTATCGTCCGGCAAGTATGCTCGCTCTCCGAACGTTTTGCGTATTTCGTTGCCGATTTCCAAGGTCTCTTCCAATGCGGCCATCAGCTCATTGCGGATTCGTCCGGCCTTCACCTTGGCGGTCGCCCTTTTGTCCATGGCCGCCTTGAATTGGACGTCTTCGAGCGCCTTGAGCTCGTCCATGAGTCTCTTCTTCCTATCTTCTATCTCGTCCGGCGTCATTGCTTCCACTACTGGGGCGGTCGGCCGATCGGACTTGGTTGCGGGCGTCGTCTCAGCCTGGTCCGATTTCGCCAGGTCGAGGTAGATGGTCTCGTTGGACTCGGCGGACGTGATTACGGCCGACGGAGAAACCTGTGCTGGATTGGGCACGGCTCTACTCATGTCTGCCAGTCTCAGCTGACGTAAAAAGTCGTCCGATAAGGCGTCCAAGCTCGCTGCTCTCTTCATGTTGTTTGATCTGTGAGGTCGAGGGGAGAGACAACACAATGGGTTAGTAATGGGTTTAGGAATAAAAGAACACACAAAGATGATAAGAAGTAAAGAGGATGCGTATCTGCCGAAACCCTATGCTACCGCCTTTTGTGCGCGCGTTCGCCTTGGAGAAAGGTCTACCGGTGCCGTACGAGCTTTGTTTTTCGCGCCTTTCGCGCGAGACTGCCATGAGTCGATTTCGGTAGAGGGCCCATCACGTCGCCTGCTACCGTCTCCCACGGTCGGGAAAAATTGCGATTTCCCATTTGACCGGGCGGCTTACGCTGATCCGGCTTACATTGTTGACAGGTAAAGCATGTGCGAACGTAGTTCTTTACGTCTTTATTCAACGATGGCCAATAATACGACAGGGCTACTCACTGCTGAGTTTTCTTGCGACCGAAGTGGCCTGCCGTTGGCTAATCGTGACATTCATTTAAAACTTGCTCACGTTGCTCTTTCGGAACAACTAGTTTCCACGAGCTTCCAATTCGGATTTTCGAGTGGCTTGGTGGCCACCTCGTGGCGTCGGTTTAGATACCAGTCGTCAGTTGTATCGCTCTCTGGGTTAACACTCGCCAGAGTTGGACGATTTTCAGCTAAGTCGTCATCGTCTTCGTATATTCTAGATAGTGCGTCTGGAACTAGGTGAGACGACCCTGCCCGATGTTCAATAACATAGTCGTATTCTTGCAGTTCTAGCGCCCATCGCGCTAATCTACCCGTAGGGTTGCGCAGATTGCTGAGCCACTTGAGACTGCTATGGTCGGTAATAACGTTGAAATGGTAACCTTCAACATATGGGCTGAATTTCCTGATTGCCCAGAGTACCGTGGCCGAATAATTACGTTCAGCTGACGTCAAGGTTCGGCTGGCAAATTCTATAACCCGCTCTTGGTTATCCATCGTCTGAGTGAGTACACTTCCAAGGCCAGTGCCGGATGCGTCGCACTGAATACAAAAGGGTTGTGAGAAATCGGGACGGTATAGAACAGGTGCAGATGTGATCAGTAACTTTATCTGTTCGAACGATCTTTGATGCGTCTCGTCCCAAGAAAAATTCTCCTTCGCCTTGGCCTTAGTTAGATCGAAGAGTGGTCGGGCAATATCTGCGTAATTTCTTAAGAATCTTAAATACCACCCTGCCATTCCCATGAATCTTCGTACTTGGGTTGGATTCTTTGGTTTAGGGTAATCTATGATCGGTTTAATCTTTTCGGGATCCGGGCGAAATCCGTCCCTGTTAACCAGGACTCCCAAATACCGAGCTTCACTTTGACAAAAGTGACTCGTTACGCGACAAAAAACAACTCGTTTTTTTTTCTCGCGTAACATCTCTGCATAACAATCCGTACGTGAAGTACAACAATTTTTTTTTTACGTTGTTCTTGTATACTGAATGAATAATTTCTCAGCTGTAGACATGTCGCTATCCGAGTCGTTCACTCCCGGTCATATGATTAGTAATCGGTTGCTACAATATTTAGAGAAATTGACGGCGTCTGAGCTATCATTCGCGTTAGAAAAATCGGTCTAATAGACAGCGGTATAGTCGATGATAATAAATTACGCTTGTATAAATGTCTCATGGGAGAATATAGCGCGGAGGATTTCGAACAATCTGTAATTCCGAGAGAAGCAAAATTGTTACGTCGACTGCGCATATCACAACGCGACAGATATATCGTAGAATCATTACCCGCGAACCTCAGCAATTTTATACGACACAGCAACAACTCAGATATGGTACACATTTTAGATGTTAGAAGTAACCCAGTTGATCTACCATCGACAAGCTACAGCGAAGTTATTAATGTAACGACAAATAATTTTGTACGACAAAAAAACTCACTTGGGCAATCGTACGGAAATTCGTATATGAACAATCACGAACTTAGACCGACGACAGCTGACGAAGATCGAGACTCAGACGATCAAAGCCAACATAGCTCGCATAACTCCGAGCGTAGAGCATTGGTGGATCTGAACGAAAACTCCGAAGCGAATCCGGACACACGAAACAGCAAGTTTGTGACTTCACTCATCGGCTGTATATATGTCGTGCCGAATCCAATTGCAGATGATATTAATCATTACAAAGAGATAGCTAAGATGCAGGAAAAAACGCTAACGCACACTTTAAAGGTACACGAGCAGGCGCTTACGAAAATCTTAGAACTTCAAGCGACTATGCAGATGCACGAGCAAAGAATTAGGAAAGCTGACAACTTTATGCAAAGCTTGATGGAAGAAAATGCCCGACTGGAGGACTTATTGTCTAGAGAGAAACAATTCTCACAACAGCCGAACACCCAATCGGCTAACTCCAATCGTCATGTCAACTTTAATGACACATACTCAAAAAGGTACTTTACGTCAGAAGCCGTGCCCTCGCAAAACTCGTGCGAACCGTCAATACCACACAGAGCTCAGTCAACGCCGTTCCAACGTTCGTCAACACCGGCGGGTAATTACTCGAATTATTTCCGACAAATTAACCTAACAGCTGGCCCTACGTCGAATGACAACACGCAACATACACCACCGATGAACGTGGAAGTTCAACCGTTTACAGAACAGACACAAGAAAATCATCGGAAGACATCGGAATGGCAACATCAGCAGGGGACACCAAACTCCTATCAGAACAATAGATGCGTCTGGGAAGGGGGGGGGGTCAGCCGAACTATTCAAGTCGCCTGAGTCCGGAGAAGGTGATGGATATCGGAGACAAAGTTCGGAGGTGGAAAGCGAAATTCGCCGGTAACCCGAACGAAGATATAGAAGAATTTATTAAAGAGGTTGAAGACGCTCTCAGACTGGCTCGCCCACGTCTGCTAGATGAAGAGGTGCTAGACGGACTCTCGCAGCTATTGTCCGGCGGAGCCTTGAGATGGGCTCGCGTTGAACGGCTGAAGTGGGTAACTTGGGCGGACTTCTGTAAAGACGCCAGACTCACTTACGGCATGCCCGACGAAGCGCGGTCGAGCGTATTAATCCAAGCAAGCAGGAGAACGCAAGGCCCTAACGAGAGCCTAAGTGACTATTACGTCAACATGGTCACCCTTTTTGATCGTATGCGAGCTGACACATCACTTGATCAGAAACTCGATATTCTATACCACAACATGGCTCCGACCTTAAGATTCATCTTCGGGAGGAACGAGGTAACGACCTTGGATGAATTCCGGCAGAAAGCCCTCGCGGCCGAGCGTCGAACTACCACGAACCCCGGCCTCGCAATAATTCCGACCGCAGACCAAGCTACACCCGAAAAGGCGAAGGGCAAGAGTCCACCGAAAATCGCAGCGATCGACTATTCCGAGCCAACTGATCCATCAGCTTGGATCAAAGAGCTCAAAGAACTCGTGAGTAAATTGGAGAAGAAACAAACAGATTCCGATTCGAATAAATCGAAGAAGAAACGAAAGAAATCTCCAAAACCCGGAGAAAAACAGAGCTCCGAGGGAACGAAGGATGATCAAGCGAAACCGGTTGGAAACAAGAAACCGAGCGATGGCGGCGATCCGAAGACTGAGAAGAAGAAAGATCTTGTCTGTTACAGCTGCCAGAAGCCAGGCTACACGAAGCACTCCTGCCCTGACTGTAAGGGAAAAGCCAACGGGGAAAAGTAGCGGAGGTTCCTACTGACCCCATAACGCCTCGGACCTCAAATATTATTCAACCAGTACCGACTGTCGCCGCGCAGTGCACAGCGACCTGTAGCAATGGTGTACTGTCAGATCAGCGGTGGTGGCTGCAAGTATATGTAGGAGAGTTCCGGATCAGGGCCCTTTACGATCCTGGAGCAACCCAAACTTGCATCGGCACGATGTCTGTACAGTTGGCCAACGCATGCAACGCTACTGTTCAAACCTGCGATGGACTCGTCGCCTGTATGGCAGACGGCAGCACTTCCATGGTTTCCGGAATGGTTGAACTCCCCTTCACGATTGGCGGAAAGACTCGTACGCTGACTGCCTTGATCGTTCCAGATCTTCGTGAAGGATGCAATCTCGGTGCAGATTTTGTATTACAATTTGATGCGAGATTGAACCCGCGCGACCGTACGTTAACAGTCGAGAATTCGACCGAAGTCATTCGCGCGGATGGAGCTGATGTGAGTGAGACTGGTCACCCGAGCCTGGCATCCATTGGATTGCAAGAATTGACTGATGCCCAACAAGCGGCATTAAAAGAGTTGCTCGACCGTCTGATACCAAAGTACACGGGACCACTCGGCTTCACCAACCTGGTAGAGTTTGAATTGGAGGTCGAGCCATGCCGCCCAATTAAGCAAAAATACTACCCGGTTTCTCCTAAGCTCGAAGAAATGATGCATACGCAGGTAAAGGCTAAGCTAGCAGCCGACATTCTTGAGCCTTCGGATAGTGACTGGTCTAGTCCAGCCCTAATGGTTAGGAAGGGAACTGGCGACGATCGCCGCATGTGTATTGACTTCCGCAAGTTAAATAAATTAACGAAAGTCAGTGCTTACCCTCTCCCGTATATGAATACGATTCTGAGCAAGCTGCAACGCGCTCGATATATTTCCACTATCGATCTCAGCGACGCTTACCATCAGATCAAGATTAAGAAGGAAAGTCGACCGTACACGGCCTTCACCGTTCCAGGTATGGGTCTCTACCAATGGAAACGCCTTCCGTTTGGATTGGCAGGAGCACCGGCCTGTTTCCAGAAAATGATTGACTCTCTGATTACACCTGATTTAGAGCCAAATTGTTATAGTTATTTAGATGATATTATCGTCTGTACGGAGACGTTCGACGATCATTTGAAATTCCTATAAGTTGTACTCACCAAGCTCGTGGAAGCTAACCTGACGATCAACCGTAAGAAAAGTCACTTCTGTCAGAGTGAGGCGAAGTATCTAGGGGTACTTGTAAACAAGGACGGATTTCGCCCGGACCCCGAGAAGATCGCCCCGATCGTCGATTACCCAGTACCGAAGAATGTCACTCAGGTACGGAGATTCATGGGTATGGCTGTATGGTACCTGAAATTTCTGAAGAATTTCGCTGATATCACCAGACCGCTTTTCGATTTAACCAAAGCCAAAGCGAAAGAGAACTTCGTCTGGGGCGAAGCACAACAACGTGCGTTGGAACAGATCAAGATACTGATCACATCGGCGCCTGTTCTACACCGCCCAGATTTCTCGCTTCCCTTCTGCATCCAGTGCGACGCCTCCGGCACAGGGCTTGGGAGTGTTTTAACCCAAACCATCGACGGCAAAGAACGAGTGATAGAATTTGCCAGTCGAACGATGACGTCCGCCGAGCGAAATTACTCGGCCACTGAGCGCGAATGCCTCGCAGTACTCTGGGCAATCCGGAAATTTCGCCCGTATGTAGAAGGATATCATTTTCTTGTCATCACTGATCATAGTAGTCTCAAGTGGCTCAGTAACTTGCGTAACCCTACGGGTAGACTAGCAAGGTGGGCACTTGAATTACAGGAATATGACTACACCATTGAACATAGAGCAGGATCGTCTCACTTGGTTCCAGACGCCTTGTCACGAATGCACGAGGAAGACGATGACCTAGAAGAAAATCGCCCGACTCTGGCTAGTATCAATCCAGAGGACGAGACAACTGATGACTGGTATCTGACGCGACGACGAGAGGTAGCTGAAAAACCACTTGAAAATCCGGGTTGGAAAATCGTCGGCAGCAAGTTGTTCTCATATCGGCCGAATGCATTCGTCGAAGGAGTCATGGAAGATGAGAACGCCTGGAAATTAGTGCTGCCGCAAGAGAAACGAGAGCGAGCTCTGATCGAATGTCACGACCAGCCAACAGCCGGCCACTTTGGTCGTAAGAAAACTCAACAACGAGTAGCCTTACTGTATTATTGGCCGTCGTTAAATAAAGATGTGAAGAACTACGTTCGAACTTGCTCCACCTGTCAACGATGTAAACTTGAGCAGAGTAAACCTGCTGGACATATGGGCAACTTCTCTCGACCTTGGGAAACGGTAGCTGGAGACGTTATGGGTCCGCTACCGAAATCGACCCATGGATTTGAATATCTATTGGTATTTCAAGATATGTTTACCCGATGGGTCGAGTGTATCCCCATTCGAAAGGCAAATGCTCAAACTATCATAAAACACTTGAGCGAACAAATCTTTTTACGGTTTGGTACTCCGAAAGTATTCTTCTCGGACAATGGTACTGAGTTCCGCAATAAAGCTATGGATAAATTTCTCCAAGAAAGAGGCGTACACCATACGTACGCACCTCCGTACCATCCTCAGCCGAATACGGTCGAGCGAGCCAACCGTACAATTAAAACGTTGATTCGCGAATTTTTAGACGGTCATCACAAAAACTGGGACGAACACATTGCTGAGTTCGCCTTCAGTATGAATACCGCGGTCCAGGAATCTCTACAGACCTCGCCAGCAATGTTGAATTTCGGCCGTCAGCCGAACCCACCTTTGACGTTGCTACGCAAAGAAGAAATTGCAGCAACGTCTGAAGAGGCGAAACTAGCTGTCGATGACTGGAAGGAAAGAATGGAGGATTTAGAAGACTTACAAGAGTTAGCTAACGCGAACGCTAAAGCAGCGCAGCAAAGGCAAGCTAAGTACTTCAACGCTCATCACCGAGACGTAAAATACTCAGCCGACGAACTCGTACTTAAGAAGAATAGAGTGTTGTCGTCTGCAGCAGGAGGCGTCGCAGCCAAACTCGCCCCGCCGTATATCGGGCCCTTCAAAATCAACCGCATTGTGAGCCCGAATATTTATGAACTTGTTGACTTAGATGGTAAAGTACTGGGTCCAACAGATGTGGGAGATCTCAAGGTCTTCCAAGAGAGAACGGCCGTCAACTCATCTGCAGATGAAGAAGACGCTCGAACCACGTCTGGGGAAGAAGAAGACGATGCCAAAGAAGATCCTCGATCGGAAGACAAAGAAGACGCGCCGGTGAAAATTAGTAACCCGCGTGTTAGCGATAGTCTGCCGGCAGACATAGTACCGACGCGAACCCCGAGCGTAGGCGAGAGCCAGGCCAAGCGAGGTCGACCGAAAGGCTCGAAAAACAAAACTCGTGCGGAACCCGTGACCCTCTCCCCGCGGAAAACGCGAGCACAAAAGGCGGCAGCGTAGGGTATCGGCAGATATGCATGTTCTTTCCTTCTCATTTCTTTTGCATTTGTTTTCCTATTTCCCCCCATACTAACCCATTGTGTTGTCTTACTCTACCTCTCCCTCTCAACACCGTACGCATATCAGCCGAAAATTTTTTTTCTCTTCTCTGCGTTATCATCGACCGTCATGGCCTACGGCCGGTAGTATTGTAAGGAGAGAGATGGAGGTAACCCCCTATATTTTTATTTTTTTTTTAAATATCACAATATTTTTGAAAATTTGGTGTTTTGTTTTATTATTATTTCTAAAAGATTCTCTTATTTTATTTTCTATTGTTGCCGTACAATGGTATTGGCATAGTACCTCCCTATCGCCCGGATAGACGTAGTGAGCGCGAGCTGGTACGCCGGGACGGGTACTCAGCGTCTAGAGGGGGGTGTTATAACGGTCGCATATATAATACGCACGTTATCGCCTCTCCGGGCGTATGCCATATACAACATGTATTAATACATTATTTGTTACAGCAATCACCAGCGGACACTCGTATATGAGAGAGACAGAGAGAGCGAGAGAGTGCCTAATACTAGGCCCATATTGAGAGAGAGCGCGCGTCTAATTGCGAGGTTGCCGACCTATTCGTCACGCGTTGCCAAAATATGACAACGTCGTGTCAAAGGCCGTAGCGTCCTTCGGCTATGCGCGCGGTACAGCCGAGAGTATTGCGGTAGCGTCCGAGTCGACACCTTGTCCCCCGCGCCCGTGCACGATTTTACAAGCGTACCCTCAGCACCAAGCACCTCGCCCGGTTATTCCCGAGACCACCGCGGCGACTATTGCGATCGGCCACCACTCGTCAGCTGAACCGAAGCGTCCGGACGATTGCGAGACCTGCGGCCTTCCTCCCGGCACCGACGTAGTTGTAAGTACCTCCTTACTCTCACTCTCGGTATTCGGGCGATCAAGCCCCATCTCTCTCTCTCTCTCTCTCTCGCGTAGTGTGTGGTGGCGCAACCTCGCTCGTGCGTACGAGCAGTGTACGTTTCTTATTTACAATATATTCTTTCGTTCTCTTATCACGCGTATTCCTTTATTTGAACCCCGTCCCCTCTGCCGCCTTCGTTCCGTGCATGCGTACGGATACTCCGCATGGCCGAGCCGTGCAGGCGCAAGGAGACTACAACGAGAAAATAAACGTGACACTCGTGGTCACGGTTGTACACGACCGATTACGTGGGAACGGTAATCGTGCCGTTACAGTATTATAAAATAATAACTTAATATTTTTAAAAATTAAATAATGAAATCGAATTATTAAGTATACCCCAGCTGTTACTAATGCTATAGCTGCAGGTAATCATGAAGAAAAAGGAATTTGAGCTCTTTTAGTAAAAGCAGCAAGAATAATTATGAAAATACATAAATAATTTAAATTATTTAAATTAATAAAATTTCAAGAACCAATGAATAATATTATTCTAATTGATAATAAAAAATTAAACAATAAGAAATTAATCCTAGTCCATCTCAACCAATCATTAATCTAATTAAATTAGGACTAATAATTATAAAAATTATTGAAATAATAAATAATAAAACTAAATGATGAAATTGAAATAACAATTCCAATAAATAAAATTGAAATTCAATATATATATATATATATATGAATATTTAATGAATTTAAAACAATAAAATATATGTATGTACGTAAACCTCTTCGTATTAAGGGTCCATTGGACAGACAACCATTCTTTTAGTATCACTTCACTACCTATGATTTTAGGAAAATTCTAATTTTAATTTTCAGAAAAGAAATTTGTGATATCAATAAATAAAATGGCGAGTTTCTTTTATAAATAACCAATCGTGTTGAAATATGTAGAATAAAAATTATTTAATATACTATACAAATAGCATTTTGCAGCAAGAATTTGTAAGGACTTCGATATGTAGGCTTTTGAATAAATTGTTATTTTTATCCCTATAAAGCGATTACATTGAAGAATCAACATACAATAATGCTAATGTAGTTTATAACATTAAATGCAGTTACCATCAAATAGACCTTTCTTTTAGGATTGCCTTCCACTTAGTGGATAAGTAAATCGCAAAAGATTAAACAACATGATGCAGTCCCTTATGAAAAAAAACCGGCAGAAGATCATATAGGAAATCTTGCACAGTATTTTGTCGGGAATTATATAAAAAACTGTATAGAAGAAGTATGTGCAGATAAACCTACACAAATACATATACAGAAACGTACACAATTTCATGATGGATTCAAGATATGGCTCCTACAGATATTCTTAAAGATTTCGTGTAATGATTTGTGTAAGTATATGTGCAGAGTTTTCGGACATGCATGAAGATAATATTCTGCACATATCTGTACAGAATTTTTTTTCTGTACGGAAAAATTTCTATACCTGTATTGAAACATATAAGATACTGTGCATAATTTTCTGCAGGTAAACGTACATAAATACCTGCACAGAAACGTACATAGGTTAATACGAAGACCTGTACATAAACTACAGTATATAAAAAATATATATTTATTCATGCATTTATGCATATTTTTTTACACAGATAAGTGCAGAAATTTGTGCATGTTTATCTACACAGATTTTGCCTGTATAGAAACGTGCATAAATGTATGCACAATAGTATACATAAAATTGTGCATACTATTTTCAGTTGAACCACTGCAATGAAAATCGTGGAAAACATCGTGGAAAATTCATTGGATAGTGGATTAGTATGAATTTGGTTATCAATATCGAGGCAAAAATGAAAAAAAAAGAATTTTTCAAATTTAAAAGATATTTACTTCATAGCGGTCACCCATCCAAGTACCAAACCCATCTTCTGCTGCTCTTTCATGATTGAAAGTTCATGGTGCGATGTGTTTGGCCAGAACACATCACACGATTAGTAAACTCAAATGTTAATGTCTAAGAGCTTCATTTTGCTGAATCAGGTGTTTTTGTGTATTGTTCATGGTGAATATTTTAAAATTAGTTTCATAAAATATTATATGTATTATATATTATTTATTACATCATAGGATTTTAAATAATTAAAAAAGGATCTGAAATTAAACAGTGGTTCACAAGGATTTGTTGTGCCAAATAATAAAAATACTGAGATATGTGTCTTCTGATTAAGAGCAAAGGAAGTGCTCAAATACATCTGAAATGTAGTATAAAAAGTTGGCTTTTCATCGTAAATCAAATGTATAAAGAGTACTAAACCCGAGTCTTTGATTATTTTGTTACATTAATGCTTCTAATTATTATAATCAGAAATTATGCAAAATCAAAATAAAAACTTACGCTTGCTCGATTCCAATTGCTGGATTAAACTTAATAGATTTGTCAGCTATTTCCTAGTTTATTAATGAATAGAATCAGTGAGTGTTTCATTTAAATTTCTTCCAGTAATTTCCACGTTCCAAATTGCCATTTTAATATCCATGTAATGGATAAGTAAATCAAACCCCTCCCAAAAAACCTTTTCACGGTAAAAGGTGGGCAAGTATAAGGTTGTTTCTTCATTTAAATTATAGAATAATTTTCAATCTCTCCATAAACCTTATGACGCCGAAATTCCAAGTGTTTATTCTATCATCTAAATTAAAGATTTTCAAACTCTCCATAACCTTTAGAACCCCTTAAATTGAACTGACAACCATTTTTTTTAGTATCACTTCATAACCTTTGATTTTGCGAAAATTCCAATTTTAATTTTTAGAAAAGAAAGTTGTGATATCAATAAATGTTTCTTTTATAAACAACCAATGTGTTGAAATAAATAAATGAACGTTTAAATACGAAAAATAATATGTAGATTAAACATCAGTATACTATACCGGTAACTTTTTGCAGGAAGAAGTTGTAAGGGCTTCGATGTGTAGTCTTTCGAATAAATTGTTATTTTTATCCCTCGAAGGCGATTATATTGAAGTATCAACATAAAATAATACTAATGTAGTTTATAATATTAAATGCAGTCACCATCAAATAGACCATTTTGTTAGGATTGCCTTTCACTTCGTGGATAAGTGAATTTGCAAAAGTTTAAACAACATGATGTAGTGAGATTCTGTTGAAATTTTTTTATTGAAAACTTGCAGTCGCAGCTTATCATAGATAATAGATGTTATTATGTTCATCCTACATATTACTATATATTATTATAAATTATTATGAATTACTATAAATTGTTATAAATTACTATAAATTATTACAAATTATTATAAATTAATGTTTATTCTACATATTATTATTTCGTATTTAAACGCTCATTTCTTTATTTATTTCAATACATTGGTTTTTTATAAAAGAATTAACAATTTATTTATCACAACTTTATTTTCTGAAAATGATTCTCAGTTCAATGGACCCTTAATGGGAAGCTGTTTACGTACACACGCACTTTATCGAAGAGACTTTTAAATTTTCTAAGTTGATGTGTATAAGCATATAAAGTTATGTCAAGGGGTTAGAAGGGTTATGGAGAGTTTGAAAACCTTTAATTTAGATGATAGAATAAACACTTTAGTCCAGTCGGATTACCGGATATATGGCTGTATTTTGGATGTTGATGCTAACAAAGCGCAAAAAATTGGATTCGGTTCGAAATAGGCTCAATAATAAGTATTGTTCATGCGCCAGCCCAGAAAGTTGTGCTTCACAAGTTATTAACAAAAAAGTGCAAAATATGCCGAAAAATTCGAATTTTCTTTCAAATTTTGCTTATAATCTCAAAAACTAACATTTTTACCCAAAAATATCACTCAAATAAACTGGTTCGTTATGAAATGTGCTGCAGAGTAGAAAAAGTCCGATAACGATAATTGCAAAATTGCACTAATAATAGGCGAAGAAGTTAAAAACCCAAAAAAAATTAAGCGCGTTTTTTCAATCAATAAATTACTGCGTTCAACATCAATCAATCATAGTCATAATTTATAAAATGCAAGTTTACTTCATCATTAATATGTATGCTTAATCCGAATCCGGTAAGTTAAACACTTTTCGCAAAATTAAAAAGTTCATTTAAAATATCCTTTTTTTTGTACATCTCTACAAAAAAGTCCCTTTACAGAAATTTAAAAAAAAATTTGGACGCATTGTGGCAAGCCTCAAAAACAATGTACAGCATGAATTTTTCAAAAATGTTTATTTATAAAGCCACAGGAGCACTTTAAATGAAAAAATTTTGTTTAATTGTTAACTAAGCCTCTCATGCCTCGAAAAATAAACTTATTGAAAATTTACAAATAGGTATAGAAAGGTATTGAAAATTCACATCGTTTAAGCCCAAATTTGATGTGATATCTTTTCTAGAACCCGAGAAAAAAGGCTTTAAATTGCAGAAGCGTAACAGCCTCAAGGGACTCTGAAGAAAAATTCGTTTATTTGAAAAGTACGGGGTTTTTGATTAGTGCATCCGATCTAAACCAATTTGGGTTCAAAGAACAGCTCTTTTACTATAATTTAAGAAGGCCACAAAAAATAGTGTCACCAAATATAGAAGAGAAATAACTATATAAGAGAAAAAACCTTGTCCGGTCAATGTAGCCCGAGATATTTTTTACAACTTTTCGGGGCCAAAAAGTGAATGAAAAGTTCAAATTTCATGATATACCTCAATAATTAAACATATTACAATTCGCATTAAGCAATGAAAAAAAGTTTAGCTCGCCATATATATGTTTTTTCTTTCATAAACAAAAAGTTGAAAAAACCACGATTCTAAATGTCGTACGAAAAAACCGATCCCGCCATTACGTTTTTTTCGTTTCGACACATTAAATAAAAAAAATGATAATTTTAAGTATAATAGAAGCCAAGATATCTTAAAATTTTCACGCCACCGCAATTTGAAGTCCTTCGGTCGAATTTCTCTACTCGAAAATTTGTATCCCCATCACGGCGTCCACGCTTGACTTCTCGCTTGGTGCGCGCAAACTTTTTATAAACTAAAACTGCCGTTTCTATGTTAAAAGTCCGTTTTTCGGCAATGACTTTGTAGTCCTTAATAACTGCATAGTTACATTCGCCATTGGTGCAAGAAAAATGGCGATATCTATAATACGACTGTCGCTATGGACCGCAGACTTTAGAGCCTTTTTTCTCGGGTTCTAGAAAAGATATCACATCAAATTTGGGCTTAAACGATGTATGTGAATTTTCAATACCTTTCTATACCTATTTGTAAATTTTCAATAAGTTTATTTTTCGAGGCATGAGAGGCTTAGTTAACAATTAAACAAAATTTTTTTCATTTAAAGTGCTCCTGTGGCTTTATAAATAAATATTTTTGAAAAATTCATGCTGTACATTGTTTTTGAGGCTTGCCACAATGCGTCCAAATTTTTTTTTTAATTTCTGTAGAGGGACTTTTTTTGTAGAGATGTGCAAAAAAAGGATATTTTAAATGAACTTTTTAATTTTGCGAAAAGTGTTTAACTTACCGGATTCGGATTAAGCATACATATTAATGATGAAGTAAACTTGCATTTTATAAATTATGACTATGCTTGATTGATGTTGAAGGCAGTAATTTATTGATTGAAAAAACGCGCTTAATTTTTTTTTGGATTTTTTACTTCTTCGCCTATTATTAGTGCAATTTTGCAATTATCGTTATCGAACTTATTCTACTTTGCAGCAAATTTCATAGCGAACAAGTTTATTTCAGTGATATTATAAGCAAAATTTGAAAGAAAATTCGAATTTTTCGGCATTTTATGCACTTTTCTGTTAATAACTTTTGAAGCACAATTTTCTGGGCTGGCGCATGAATAGTACTTAGTATTGAGCCTATTTCGAACCGAATGAAATTTTTTGCGCTTTGTTAGCATCAACATCCATGCAAAAGTTTAATTCGTCTGGACTAATATTGTAATATATCCGGATACGTTTTAAGCGAGAGTCGAACTCTTGAATTCGATGTTGCCAATACAAAGATACAAAGGCCACGTAGAACTCATCGCGGAAGTAGAGGCAGAGGCGGTCAAAATCGGAATCGAACGCACGATGAACACGTCGACCAAAACAACGCGAGTAGCAGCGATTGTAGCAACGACGGGAGTGACGAATCCAGCCTCATTGTTGATTAGAAAGAGTAAAATAAATAAAAACTAAATAAATAAATAAATAAGACTATTATTGGTAACCAGCTGATAATATCCTCGTGTTCTCAGCGGAAAGCGCGAAACCCCAGGTTCCACAGATGCACGTGTCGCAGCCCTCCGAAACGAGAGGAGCTCCGTTTGCATACGGCAGCATTCCACCGCCACAAAGCTATTATCAGTTCAAGGCCAACTAAGACGCGTTCTTGGCGGAAAAGTGAGAATCTCAGGTTCGGGATACACGCGTGCCGCAGCCCTCCGTAACTAGGAGGAGCGCCTCGCGTGTACAATAACGTCATGGATGCTGCAGTACATCCAACCTTGGTCCTCGGCGGAAAAGACGGAACTCCAGGTTCGGGATACGCGCGTGCCGCAGCCCTTCGCAACTAGGAAGAGCGCCTCGTGCGTATAATAACGTTCCATCAGGACCGCACTGCCTACAGCCGCTGGTACTTTGGCCAAGTAAGCTCTGCCTTCGACGGAAAATTCGGAACCCCATGTTCCAGAATCGCGCGTGCCGCAGCCCTCTGCGAATAAGAAGAGCGCCGGGTGCGTAAAACGTCCGTCGTAAAGGAGTAATCGTAAAGGAGTAAGAATCCGATCAAAATCATAGATCCCCTAACTCATGTCGTTTTTTTTACCGTTTTTTTTCGCGGCGCTGGACGCACCGCGCAAAAGGACGAGGAAAAGCGACATCTCCAAAGATATTCGGATAAATCACCGATGCACAGCACCTGGTCCCGCGCCTGCTGCGTATCCGTATCTATTCAGACATAGATCATTATCCCCTTAATATAATAAAATATTAATACCAAGCTGCGCGTAATGAAACGGACACGCGACTAGTTAATAACAAGGCTTTCTCATACTATATCTACATGTTATGTTAAATATTAAATATAGTAATTTCATAATCATACACGCTTGCAGAATAATTACAGCGCATATAATAATAATTATAATAATAAAAAAAATGTGTTAGATCGTAAGAAAGAAACTAATTTTACATCTTGTATTTCAGTAAAAAAAACAAACAAGACATGTTTGTATGTTCTTAAATAATTTAAGATTTATATTAAGATAATTGTATCAGCTCTGCTCTACCACATGTAAAGCAGCAGCGGTTGCTAATAGGGACACATATACATACACTGACACACACACACATTCAAAAATGGGAGAATAAAAAAAAGGAAATCCAATCGCGCAAAATCCGCGCACGAGCTATGCTCGCTGGCATCCCACATACGCACACTCTCACACTCATGCACACCTGCACGCCTCGGCCACGCGCCTCCCCGCCTTTCCCATTTTTTTGGGGTGCGAGAACGCTGTCCTCGCGATGCTGGACGTGTCACGTACGAGCTTTTGGGCTCAGGTGACCGCCAGTTAAGCTGACGTAGCACCTCGCGTGCAAGCTTGGACTTTGTGCTGGAGACTGCATCCTCCGACTTGTCACATCGGAGGCTTTGCAGGCAGGTAAACGGCGACCGCGAGACAGAGCAGAGCTCTCCCACACACGCACAATAAAGCACTGAAACGCATGCTCAGACTCGTCTACCTCCAAGCACCCGCACCCCACACGTAACAGTACATATTATTGCCTCCATTTAAACGCTTATTTATTTATTTATTTCAACCCGATTGGTTTTTTTGTAAAAGAAACTTGTAAATTTATTTATTGATATCAGAATTTTATTTATTAAATCAAAATATTTAGGCATAAATTGGCATTAAATGTTTCGTTAAAATTTTTATATGATATTGTGTCAAGAATTGGGACAAAAAACTTGTGTCATTAGAAGAAATTTATGTCGAAATCATGTTGGAAAAGGTAATTTAATTTTTTTATTTTACTGCAGAAATATGGTATTCAATTAATATTTAACATATACTAAGGATTGGAACTAAAAATTTCTTAAATGATACTCATAAAAAAAGTTAAAAACACTATTTACCAGTGTGAGTGTATATGAGTGTGTATATCGACGGCTGAGATTAAGGGGTTATGACAGTGTTAAAATTTTGAAAATATCCATTTTTTTTTTATTCACTTTTTTCACAGTTAGTAGTCCGTAGAATATGGACCTTAAAGCCGTTTTTTGCTAAAAAAGTTTGCCTCGAAGATATCGACAAAAAACTGATAAATCTGTTTCAAGTAAATTTTTTAAAAATCGTGATTTTTAAATATTTTAATTAGGCCAAACTTGTGGAAAGGATTGTTCTACCACACTTTTTACAGAGTAATTTCATGAGAAATCTTACTGAAAATACGACTTAAAAACCGTTTTACAAACCGTTTTCTTCTCAAGAGTTATGACTTTATTTCCGTAAAATAATTAAAATCCGTAAAATTAATTTTTCTATGTGTCATTTTATGTTACTAAACTCAATGTGTTAAAATAAAGGCATTCAACAAATTTGAATTTGCCACTCGAACAGGTTGTCTCACAGCGTTCAGTGGAGAATGAAGATTTCTGTTTGATCGGTATAGTAGAATTTTCTGTAAAGCAGCAGAAAGCAGCCAAACAGCTGTTTTTCATCCAAGACACTAGATCAGTGCAGTTAGTCTGCCAGCTGCTATAACTGTTTATAACCTCAGTGGTGTTGTAAAAGTGCAAGAGCTTCTGCAGAGTACAAACATTATTCAGATAAGTATTGGAAACTAATTTGTAATAATTGTGTTCATAATGAGCTTTTTCTTTGTTGGTTTATTTTTTGCTTTTAGGTGTACGGGTGCAAGCCAGCAAGATGGGAGTTTATAATGACTGTCTGGAGTATTATTTGGCATACTTTTTAACATATTGAAGTCTATTTAATAATGGTAAGTATTGCATGTAACTGTAATTCATAAACATTACTTGATTATGAATAGCTAACGATAATTTTCATTTTATTTTCAGCTTCTAAATGCTATTATCACACAGCATGATAGGCGCGTACCACCAAATATACTTAATTGTATGTATATTTGAGTACCAAAAGCAAATCAAGGTATGTCAGAAAAAAAAATGAAAAAAAAACGATACGGTTCGTAAACATTTGAAAAATCGATAAAATTTTTATAATAATTATAATAAAAATTGTATATTGGATATAATAATAATTATATGTAATATTTTTACCATAACAATTTTGTGTGTGTGCGTGTGTGTATGCATAATACACAGACACACACACACAAAATTATTATCATTAAACATTTGAAAAACCGATAAAATTTTTATAATAATTATAATAAAAATTGTATATTGGGTGTAATAATAATTATATGTAATATTTTTACCATAACAATTTTGTGTGTGTGCGTGTGTGTATGCATAATACACAGACACACACACACAAAATTATTATCATTAAACATTTGAAAAACCGATAAAATTTTTATAATAATTATAATAAAAATTGTATATTGGGTGTAATAATAATTATATGTAATATTTTTACCATAACAATTTTGTGTGTGTGCGTGTGTGTATGCATAATACACACACACATACAAAATTATTATCATTAAAATATTACATATAATTATTATTATACCCAATATACAATTTTTATTATAATTATTATAAAAATTTTATTGGTTTTTCAAATGTTTCCGAACTGTATCGATTTTTTTTTCATTTTTTTCTCAAATTTCCGCCCTCTCCTATTATTTCTGATTTTTTCCAAAATTTTCCTGACTTTCCCAAATTTTCCGGTTTTTTTACGATTTTTCCGAATTTTATCCGATTCCCTGGTAGAAATTCAAATATCTAAAATGGCCTATAAACTATAAAATGGCTATGAGAAATACTCGGTTCCTAACTTACGATGAAACGCTTTTTCTCTCATTATTTGAGCATTTCATGGAATACTCATACCTCCAAATCATTGCACTAATTTTGCTGCATATATTGTATGCTAAATACAGGGAGGTGTACGTATTTCAGTCAGTTTCGATAGAATGTATGGAATAAACAAGCGTTTGAAGCTGTAAATACGAAGATTACTAAGATATTTATGATTTACTTAATTTTACAATTTTTCGATCGGTTACATTAGGCCAATCAAATTAACATTTTTCCGCGCAAAAATTCTAAACAGCAATATTATTGGCTTAAACCATTCGGAAGAGTATGTACATTATTAATCCGAGTACGCAAATAGCTGAATTTGTACAGCAAATTCGCTATTAACAATTAAAGTCGGAATTTCGCTATTTTTTAAAGTGTTATTCTCAGAGAAAAAAATTTCAAATAAAAGTTGTTTCTTATGAAATTTTGCACAAAAATGTCAGCGGTGGCATATGTCTATCTCTAATAGATTAGTTGTAAATTGACAATGAACGCGAATCCTACTCCCGTATTTTTCGATTTCTAAGCGAAACATAAAAAAAATGACTCTTTAGCGCCTTTTTTGTTTATAACAAATGCACAGTGTAAAACTAATTTTAGCATGATACGACTATTTAAAGTACGCATCATTTATAACCAAATGGCATAGGTCCCTACATATATTTTTGACCTTGAAGGAAGAAATCTCTATTACTTGGCCCTTCCGAATTTCGAACGGCGAGCTCGGCGCCGAGTGCGGCTACCCCCACTCCTCCGGCCACGGCGCCGACGGTTGAAATCTAAGAAACACTTTTTTGCAGCTGTTTATTGCTTGTCAAAAAGCTAGCTTACGAGTAAGATCAATAGTTTTACTGTAAAGTTCAAGTCTTGAACTTCAGGAATTGAACTTCAAAATATGGATAATCACCTTTTGTTATAGCGTTATTGTACATTGAAAAAAAACGTATGTCGGTTCCTATTGGTCGTACCAAGTCCATCTAGGGTTTAAAATTTCGATAAAAATCCCATCTTTGCAATAAACTTATTTGTAATTTGATTGCACTTAAATATTGTGTACAGCAGTAGATGCTTCTCACTATCGGCAACCTTTCGGCAGCCGACAGAAGCGCTCATTCCCCCTCCCGCTCTCCAAAGGCCTAGCATGAAGCCAGCGAGAGCGAGAGGTAACATAAGAGAGAGAGAGAGAGAGAGAGAGAGAGAGAGAGAGAGAGAGAAAGAGAGAGATGCATTCGCGCTCGCGCTACAGCTAAGTGCAAGCGCGGACGAGAAAGAGGAGTGGAACGTAGAGGAGTGCAGCGGCGCCCGGCGCGTAGAGGAGCACACTGCAAGCGCGGACGAGAAAGAGGAGGGGAGCCTAGAAGAGTGCAGCGGTGCACTGCGCGTAAAGGAGTGCACTGCAGCCGCTATCTCTCTCCCTCTCAAGCGTTCAAGGCTTCGCTTGTACGTGCACTCCCGCGTCTATCCGACTACTCTGTACGCACTAATAATACAGCTATTGACCATCTATTTTAAGGATGTTCTCTTGCAAATGACAATTCCTTGAATATTAATAAAATTTGGCTTAGAGTTAGATTTTAGTATACTTGATACATGGTTGAAATTTCAGCCCCGTTTATCGTGCTAATTTTTGAGTATTAAGACCGTAAAATATGACTTTTTAACCCAGGCTACATAGGCTGCGACTGCACTTGAGGTACAATATTTTGAGCTCTGATTTAGAAATCCAACCACTCTTATGGAAATTAAGTATGTAAATACAGTAGACTGTAACGATTAAGGTGAACTATTTTTTATCAGGGCAATCCATATTATTTTTCAAGATAATGAGACCTAAAGTTCGCAGCAATAGTCAATTTTGATGCGCGCGTAGCAGAGAGTGAGGGGAAAGCATTAGTACTACTAAGGAGTGGAGGAAGTTTTCCTGACGGGGGAGTATACTATACAGAGGGAGAGCGAGAGAGAGACGCACCCCCACTACTCGTAGGCCCAGAGAGGAGAAGTACGGAAAACTGTGCAGAAGCCTAAATTTTGTCTCTGCGCATTTCGGGTGCTCAGGAGACTTTTAGCGGCGCTAGTTGGGCTCCACTGAACAAGAGAACATCCTTAATAGTATTTTCTAGCTATTTTAATTAAAATAGATCTATTAAAATAGATGGTCAATAGCTGTATTATAAGTGCATACAGAGTAGGTGGAGAGACGAGCATCGCCGGCGAATGACAGCTCCTGTAGCGGAGCCAGCGCCGGTCGATGGTCGCGGAAAGCGCGGGTGCCCAGCTGATTGTGCTGCGCGGAAGGTGATGTTCGCAGCACCCGCGCGATCTGCCGCCGCTCGAGAGAGAGAGAGAGAGAGAGAGAGAGAGAGAGAGAGAGAGAGAGAGAGAGCGGTCACATGCACGCAACATATAGCGTGTACAATTTGATATGTGTTAGAGGGCTAAACGTACAAGTTAGAGAGCCTCGTAGAGAGCGAATAAGAGGGAGAGAGAGAGAGAGAGAGAGAGAGAGAGAGAGAGCGCAGCCGTAAGAGTAAGAGAGAAAGAGAGAGAGAGCGCAACCATAAGAGTAAGAGAGAGAGAGAGAGAGAGAGAGAGAGCGCAGCCGTAAGAGTAAGAGAGAGAGAGAGAGAGAGACAGAGAGTAGCCGTAAAAGTAAAGGGAGAGCATGGAGGGGAGCCGACACTCAAGTATGAGTGCGAGAGAGAAAATGCACGTGGTATAGGGATTTCTGTAATGGCGAAATGAAATTAACTAGAGGATTCTAGAGACATGCTGTGAGGGATACATGAATGAAATAAAAAAATAATGTCAATCCTTTATTAACTTAAATTTAAGATAAAAAAAAGCCCTACAACAATTTAAAATTAATTTACAATAAAGTATCTATACAATTAAATTAAATCCAGCACCGGTATAAATAGAATAGCAGGAACATGATGGTGAAATTTACTGGTTTGCTGCGAGCAAACAACATACAATTAATCAGTAAAATTGGAAAAAATTTATAGAATATTTAATATTATTTAATTACTTACAGCTTCTAGTTTTTCTCAATTTTTTTGATTGTTCCTGGAAATTCTCTTTGCAGCCTTCTTTTTTTTCGGATTACTCCACGATTTTCTTTTGTTTCTTCTTAATTTTTTTCTAATTACTTTGAGCATTTCCCCGTCCTCCTCATCATCATCAGTCAAGCACATCATCTGAAATTTCTCCTCGTCCGTAATTATGTAACCATTTTCTGTTTGCAGGTCCCACGCAGCTTTTTCCAATTTCTTCTCCCATTTCTCATGACCCCAATCAACCCGCAAACGATAAAAATGTACAAAATTGTACCTCGTTTTTAATTCTGTTAGGGCGACAACATTTTCAGGTATGTCGATACCCTCTTTTTCATAATTGTCTATGAAATGGTACATTTTGTGAAATTCACTTTTTATACGCTGGTGAGTTAGACACAGTCTTTCTTTTGTATTCCGTGTGTGTTTTCCGCATTTATAATCGGTTAAAAACGACCGACACACAATCGCCTCGCACTGGCACACCGATTTTATTCTCAGTTTGTCATGTAAAATGTTGCACCATTTAAAAATAAAATTTTTTATTCCACTTAAAGATGAATTATACAACGCACTTATACTTAAAGGTACATCATCAAAATCGATGTCTTGACAAATGCCGTGAAAATTTGCCGAAATAAACCGGTCTAGCGGGGTTGATGTTGAGAATTCTAATGGTTTGTTGGGAATATAATTCTCGTCAGACATTTTGTTGCAGTTTTTAAGTTAGTAGAGAGAGAGAGAATTCGATTTTTATATGCAGCGCGAGCGAGTCGTACTGAAGCACGCGGCGTGGTAGCGAGCGAGAGCGAGCGGAAAAAGCTCCGATTTCGCTTGACGAAAACTACAAGCATGCACTAATCTACTCGTACGAGAAGCGAGTAAAGAATAAAATTTTCGGAGTTGCACTAATATGTTCGTACGACTACCGAATAAAAGAATAAAATTTTCGGAGTTAGTTCACGATAGAATACCAGTGCGAGCAGTTCGATTAAAATTTGAACAAAAATGTCGAGCGTAATCGAAGCTATCGAATTATTGAAACCACAGTGCGGGTGCAGATATAGTGACCAGTTTTTCGTTTCGCAAAATATGTCTAAACAGGCTCTTATAGAGAAACTTTGTGCGATTTTAAAAATGATACCTTACGGATTTATATTAGCAGCATTGCGGAGGAATATTTTTAAGTGCGTAGAAGTGATGCAAATTGTAAAAAAAGTTCTCCAAGAACGTCGTGAAAACGAAGCCCGATTGGAGCAGGAAATATTCGACGGAATTGAAAATAAATGTAAGTAACATTGAATTAAAATTTTATAATTATCTAAGTAACCTTTATTTATAAAACAATATTGTCTGTTTAGTAATAGAATATAATACGGCGAAAACAGAAAGATTACTGATTATCGCAGCGTTAAAAAGCGAGAACACTAAAGATAAAATAAACGAACCATCGCTGTCTAAAAAAGGTAATATTATATATTTATTAACATTATTTGTAATTATATAATATATAAAAAATGTAATGCAACGTTATAAAATTTTATTTGCAGATTCTACGCTTGAAAAAAATACCAACAGCGGAATCTGTGAATTTGATCAGTCAGCAGCAAACAATCATGCTTCAACATCGAGCGAAAAAATAGAAGAAGGTATTATCATTATCTTACTTATAGAGTTATAGCTTTCTGAATAAAATTCTAATTTTTAATAAAATTAAATTCTAGATTTGGAGGCAAAGAAAAATCTCAAGTGGAAAATAATAATAAAAGAAGATATTATTCTTGAAGAAAATAAAAAACAGGTGACACCGAATAAAATATTGAAGACATCAGCAGAGAAAAATATTCATGGCGATCCAACTGATATAGAATGTATGTATGAATAATATTATTTAAATTTAAAAATATTATTTAAATTTAAATTTAATTTATACGTGGTTTTAAAATTAAATTAATTTATTCCAGATATATTCCTAGATTCGGATGAGGACGAAGACAGCGCTAATCTCGTAGAGCCACCCTACCTACATGGCGCAGTACATGAACAGCAACCATTAGAGGAAGAGGAGGGAGACATTGCGACGACTGACGAGTTGAATATTATGTCTCGTCCGCAGCAGCAGCAGAGAGAAGAAGCAGAAGGCGGTGAAAATGATGAAAATGGCGTGAATGATGATAACGAGGAAGAATTTGACAACGAAGAGGGACAGCGACTACCCGAGATACCTGGACCACCGATTGTATACCAAGTCGGAAATGATGCAGGTAAATAACCCGTCAATCTATTTATGGCGTATATTAAGCATTCAAGCAAAAATTAAATTATTTATAAATTCAATAGAAAACGTCCCCTTTCTTATTTTTCCGGACGAAGAATCATTCACAAGTCAGGACGCAGATAATTATATAGAAGCTATAGAAGCTAGAGAAGATTGAATTATAGTATTTTGAATTTTTAAATAATAATAAATGATACCAGTTATATGAATGTATTGAGCAAAATAGTTCATTATTATAATAAATTGTATAAAATTGTAAAAAAATATGAAATAAAAATGGAAATGATTTATAACCTAGTTTGTAATAAGTATTAGCTAAAAAATTGTAAACTTTACCGGTAATTTAATTAAAACTGTGATATTTCAATTTAAATCTGTATCAAACATTTAAAATTACATTTAAAATTTTTAAATTATAATCTAAATTAGCAATTGTATATTTTCATATTATCCTTTTACGGTATTCGTGATTTTTAGAAAAAAGATTGAATTTTATTCACATAGAAAGCCAGCTAAAAGCTCGGAAAGCGCTTTTATTTAAAATTATTATATCCGTTTTCTAGAATATAAATCCGGTGTTGTGCAAGAAGGGAGAGGTGCTGATACCGATGAAGAACAGGAAGAAGAAGATGACTCCAATGAAGGTTTTGTAGAAGTGCGGCCGCCAGGAGATAGATTCAATATATTAGGCGTACACTCGCGCTATTACAAGCGATTTCGCACCACGGGTATAAAGACGAAAATATCATTTACATTTCCCGAAAATTCTAATAAAAATCCGATTTTATGGTTAGAAGCCGCCTTGCGCGACATCAATATTTACCTCACAAATGGCTGTGTAGATACCGATATCATAGGGTATACGCTAGAAAATCCTACATTAACGCGAGGTTTAATTTTTATGTCTTTTAGGTCTGTAGGCCATTTCAATTTTACCGAATTATTGGAAATTATAAACAAAGTAAGCCAGAGCAATGCCGAATTTGATATACGTGAGCCTATGGATATAGCTGCGTGTATTGTTCGACCGTTAGCAGGCGGTGCGCGAAAAAAATTAACTCATGAAAATATATTCAAAAAATCTATTTTAAATATTCTGAACAATGACAATTTATGTTTTCCCCGTTCGCTAGTTGTAGCGCGAGTGTACGCCGAAAGAGGGGACCTCCGTGTTGGAGATTTACAGAAAAAATGGGATAGTATTCGAAGACCAAGAGGACAGTTGCAAAAACGATTAGCGGAAGAGCTTGTTACTAATGCCCGAGTACGTATACCCGATACTGGCTGCGGTATTCGGGAAATAAAATTATTCCAAAATTATTTAACATTGGAATCCATAGCGATAGTAGTTTATAAGTTCAGCACATTAGGAAAGGGCAGTAGACCCATTTTTGATGGGTCACCCGAGGTATTGGCGCTAAAAGGTAGAATTTTGCACACACTACGAATTTTGTATTACAGTAGGAGGAAGCATTTTCAGCCAATTTTGAATATTCTTAAAGCCTGTGGAAGTCAGGGATTTTGTATACCGTGCAATAAATCGTACAAAAACGAGCGAGATCACCGATGTTCAAACAAGTGTAAATCCTGCTTGAGAAGAACCGTGTGTTTAGATAATTTTCATATAAAATGTAACGACTGCTTGCGAACGTTTCAAAATCAAGACTGCTATGACCATCATAGAAAAGCAGGTTCGTATCTCTCGACTAAAAATAGGAGAACAAGTGTATGTAATAGCGTTTTTATCTGTAAAAAATGTTTGATTTACGTAAGAAGTACGGAAAAAAATCGAGAACATCGATGCGGCCAATTTTTTTGTAAAATTTGCAAATGCTATAAGACGTATAATCACTTTTGTTATATGACTCCGTTAAAAAAGATACAGTCTACCGCGGAGAATAATAACAGAGAACAGAAAAAAATATTATTTGTATTTTACGATTTTGAAACAAGACAGGATAAGCCTATTCCCGGACAAAATGGAACATTCGAACACATCCCTACTTTATGCATAGTCCAGCAAGTTTGCACAGATTGTATCGAGAGTGAGGACTTGAGCGAAAACTGTATCACGTGTGGAATTCGTCAATTCATTTTTAAAGTTAACCCTGTGAAGGAATTGGTGGATTTAACAGTTAAAGATACATCCAAATTTAAACGTGTTATATGCATTGCTCATAATGCTAAAGGATTTGATGCTCAATTTATTCTGAAATATTTGGTTAACGACAAGCTATACGATCCTCCGTCGATTATAATGAATGGCACAAAAATAATGAGCATGACAATAGGTAAAACTTCTTTTCTAGATAGTTTGAATTATCTGCCAATGCCTCTCAGCGCACTTCCAAAAGTATTTGGAATTCCGGATCTGACAAAAGGGATTTTCCCGCATCTATTTAACACACTGCAAAATCAATTGTATATCGGTCCGTTGCCGGACATAAGATTTTATTCTCCGGATACGATGTCTAACGAGAACAGAGCAAAATTTCTGAAATGGTATGAAGAAACCTCTAATTCAAACTATCAATTTGATTTTCAAAAAGAAATTGTATCGTATTGCAAATCAGATGTGGACATTCTAAGAAAAGCTTGTTTGAAATTTCGAGATCTGATAATTAAGACAGGCGATACAGATCCTTTCTTAGAATGTGTAACAATAGCATCGACGTGTATGAAAGTGTTTAGAAAAAAATTTTTAAAGCCGTCGACTATAGGGATCTTGCCACCTCAAGGATATCGGTTAACGAATAACCAGTCTAAGAAAGCTATTGAATGGCTTTTATGGGAAGAGCACGTACGAGATATTAGAATTCAACACGCGCATAACGGTCGCGAATTCAAAATCCTAGAAGGAATTGTTGTAGACGGATACTCGGAGGTAAATGACGACAAGTATGTATTCCAGTTTCACGGATGTTTTTGGCATGGCTGCCCCAGGTGTTATCGTATAAATCGTGACCAGAAATTAAGAAATTGGGATTCTCTAGAGGCTCGCTTTTCACGAACGGAAGCAATTTCTGAAAGAATCAAAAGTTTTAATTATAATTTAATCGAGAAATGGGAATGCGATTTTGTTCGAGAAAAGCAAGATGCATCTGAAATAACTGAATTCCTAAGTACCTGCAAACCATTTCACATTGAACCGTTACAAGCTCGCGATTGTTTTTACGGAGGTCGTACGGAAAATATAGTAAAATTATACGAGGCAAATGAATCGGAAAAAATAAAATATGTCGATGTTTGCTCGCTGTACCCGTATATCTGCAAGTACGGGAAATTTCCAATAGGGCACCCGAAAGTTTACGTAGGTCCCGAATGATTGAAATTAGCGGGAAATACCAACGATATCTCTCGGGTCAATGGTATTATTAAATGCAAGGTCCTGCCTCCAAAAAATTTGTATCACCCCGTGTTGCCGGTGAAAATGTACGGCCGATTACTATTCCCACTATGCAGAACATGCTGTGAAAATACAGTAGATAGTATGTGCACACATGAGTCATCGGAAGAGCGATCGTTCATAGGA